>CAUYQV010015107.1:0-12100 GCA_963574575.1 Galagoides demidoff | reverse complement strand
AGTACTACATCTCAGCTCAGTGCCTGTGGCTCAAGTGGCTAAGGCGCCAGCCACATACACCTAAGGTGGCAGGTTCAAATCCAGCCTGGGCCCACAAAACAACAGTGACGGCTGCAACCAAAAAATAGCCAGGCATTGTGGTAGGTGCCTGTGGTCCCAGCTGCTTGGGAGGCAGAGGCAGGAGACTCGCTTGAGCCCAGGAGTTGGAGGTTGCTGTGAGCTGTGATGCCACAGCACTCTACCCAGGGGGACAGCTTGAGGCTCTATCTCAAAAAATAAAAATAAAAAATAAAAAAGAAAGTACTAAATCTCTCCATAATATCAGCTATTGACAAAACTTTCCACTCAATGTTGTATCAGTTGAGGCAAAAACTGATTTACTATTTTCTAGAAGGCTGCTTCTTTGACATTCACAATGGCAGACAGACTGGGAAATTAATATGCGTAAAGCTCAGGGGGGAAATGTACATTCTCAAGTAGTGGGGAATAGCAAAGTATTTTTTTTTTTTTTTGCAGGGCCTTTCTGGAGGATAATGCTTATGTGTACAAGTGTGTATACCTGCTATTTCTATAAGCTCAGGAAAAGTACACTTGGCTTCAGGTTATACACAATAATCTGAAGGCTAGCCGTAAACCCTTACCTTCATCTCTCATTAATCTGCCACACACTGGTAATTAGGAATCCATGGTCCACTGATAGTTCTTTCTGCTCAATTTTTGATCCCAGTTGCTAATGTATTCTAAAGTATATCTAACCTCCAGTTAACGTCCCATCTGGTGGTGCTCTCAGTTTTGAGAGTTTTATCTCTGAATCAGCTTTAACAGAAAATGGCATTGTCTTAAAGCATTAACTTGGCCCTGGAATCTTATTTACCTTTGCATTTCAATAATGTACATTTTTACTTAATGCACGTGAGCTGGGAAAATGGAAGAATGCTTTACAAAGCGATTCCCTAATATCTGCATTATAGCAGCCTCTAATTATGTGCCTTTCAAGTATATTATGAGAAAAGGGGATGGATTAGCCTAGTTTGGAACAGGTGGAAACAAGGCAGCTTGCCTGAAACAAAAGTTAAGGAAAGATGTTAAGGTAAGAGATACTGGTTTACCATGAAGTCCCGGGTCGACAAATGGCAGTGGCAGCCTCAAACCAAAAAACGATGTGTGTAAATGGGAAGGACTGTTGTTCTGAACAAACTTTTCAAAACCATACCCCATCATTACTATCACTAATATCCCTTACTAATACTTATGTTTAAAATATACATTGAATACTCACGAGGTTCAGTTTCACATCACACTGGATTGCATGATCTAGAATAGTGTACATTATTTTTAAGTTTTAAAAGGTAAAACAAAGCTCCTAAAGGAGCTGCCCCAGAGAATGCAGTCCTCCTGGTTTGGTCATCTGTGCTCTCTAATACTGCTCCTGGAGATGACTGGAAACTTTGAGTAGCTTTCTACTGCTAGGAACTGGAGAGCGTAAACCAACATTCACTGAGTCTTCTGAAAATGCCAGAGCTACACAATTATAAGAGGGACTTTACCTAACAAATGCCATCAGTGCAACCTTACTCTTGTACTCTCAGTGAATCCCAAACAATAAAAAAGAAAAAGAAAAAAAATGCCAGAGCTAATGCACAGCCTGCAGTTTCACAATTTTGGAAGAGACAGCACCTTAGAATACCATGCTGTGTTTGAATATAAGCCAAGGATGCAGATTATAACCATTTTTTCAGTGTTGTGCAGCTAGAAACGGAGACACTTCCCCAGACCTGCAAACCTCATTATGGCACCACTAGGGCGTCCATCACTGTCAGATTCCTACTGGCATTTCAATTAAAGAGGGAGGAGCCGGAGAAGGAAAGGAAGTGAAAGGAGGACCAATATTAGTCCTTGAAAGGAGGACTAATATTTTCCACTCTTTGATGATTTGGCAGGAGAAATGGGAGAGACTGATGTCTAATTTTGTTTGCCATTTATTTCAGCTTATTCTTTGTCCTCGGCCATAGACTCAACTCTGGGAAGCACCTTGCAAAGGACTCCATGACAAGAGTGTGCCCCTAAGCCAGTGGGCTATTTTTTATAAGAAGATGTCCCACCAGATGACTAATTTATCATATTATTTATTAAGGGAGATTTTTTTTTTTTTTTGCTCCTAAAGGTGTAATGCATTTTCACCTAACCATCTATATATCCTCATTCAGTTCCAGGTGGTGACAAAGGCCAATCTTTTATTGGGAGATTACTCAGGACACAGAGTACAATGTATGATCACATGGACAGAGATTATTCTCCATGGAGTGAGAGGTGACCCACATGGAAAGTGAACCCTTGATCTAAGGCTCATAAATACAATGCACTTGCCAACTGAATGAATTGGTTAGAGAAAGAAAGCGTTTCCAATCAGGGAATAAACCTAGTTGCCCAATATTGCCTGTTGAATATTAAGATATTCAAGATATTCTTAGCACTTTTGTCCTTGGTTAAATAATTCTATCACTTTTTTTTTTTTTTCCAGAAAGCTCTCATTTCTGGAGACTTAACAAGGAAGCATGTGTGAACCTTGATTGGGTCCTTATTTGAAAAAAATTTAAAAAGACATTTTTGGGATAACTGGAGAAAATTGAAAATGATTATATTTGGTGAATTACTCTTATTTTTCTGAATTACTATTATATGTGTGAACTACTATTGTATTTACTAGGGGCAATAATGCTATTATAGTTTTATGTGGAAACATCATTATTCTTAGAAATTATAGCTAAAATATTTAGGGGTAAAATGTGATATCTATAACTTCAAATGATACATGGATGTATGGTTATTTTACTCTTCTTTCAACTTTCCTATACTTTTAAATGTCTGTAGTAAACATTTGGGAAAAATAATTTCTCTTTCCCAAATTAGGAAAGTTTGATGCAAAAAACCACTCCAAGCAGTGCCGGTGTTAAAAATTCAATACAGTAAAATGGAGAAGAGAACTCCTCTCCTGTTAGGTTACGAAAGAAAATAAATGTGGTCAAATTTGTCTTATTCCTCCATTCATTCAACAAATATTTGTTACAGATTTACTCTTGCATGGAAGTAAAGTAATAATCAGAAATTCCTCTAAGAATTTGCAGTTCCATAATCAACACTACCGAATCAATTAAATCAATTCTGCTTCCAATCTCTTTCAAGAACTCTACGTAACCATCATCTCAGGCTATTACAACGACAGCTCTAAATCTCCATCATATCACTCTAAGTGCTCCAGACCCGATCATGCCATTTCCATGCGTAAACTCTTATGGCCTTGCCACTGGCCTCAGACCTCTGATTAATGAGGTCTCAGCTTGTCTCTCCAGTCTTATCTATGTGCACTCAGTATAGATTAAATTGCTTTCCATTTGCCATATTGCCATGTCCCTCTCACGTTTAGGGTTTACACGCGACATTCCCTCTGCTTGAATAATATCCTCATCTTACTCCTCCATCTTTGCCCATTTACCTCTCACAAATCCTGTAGGGCTCATATGTCACTTCTGGCAGGAAGCTTTCCTTGACCTTCAAAGTCATCACCTTGACAATAGCACCTCCTTTCCCTAGCATTCTACTGATCATGCCATATGGTAATTTCCAGTTTAATAGCCTAGTCAGTACTTAAGAATTAGCATTCTGTCCTTCTCACTGTGAACTCCGGCATGGGTGATAAGATAAGGATGAGAACCTTGGAAACATTGAGTGGATAAGGGAAGAGGGTTTAGTTCTTTGTATATGAATAAACTGAAAGTTATTATTATTACATGTTGCCATGGGGAAATTGTCTGGGTAAGAATTTCCAACAGAGTTATCTCGCAATATATTACCTGTCTTTTTTGTTTGGAATTCTAATACCCTTTGGAACACACAAGAAGTCAAAATCCAACCCCATTATACCCACCCACTACAGTACCATAGGCCTTTAAAAAGCACACACACAGTCAGACATACACAATTAAAATGACATGGAATGAGTGAAAAACTCAGAACCTGACAGCATGCTTATCACCTTCCTAGTTATCTGTTGAACTGTTCACTAGAAAGCCTTTCCTGGATCCTCTGGCAACAAAAATAATTCCAATTATAGAACACTTCGTCCTTTATGGTATCATGTTACTGAGTGCTCTCTCCTACCTCTCTCTTCTCCGTTCTTCCCTTTTCCCTCTGTCATGGATTATTAATGATGGCTGGCTGTGATTTATTAGGCATCTTGCTCAGTGTTTCTTAAGTGTATTGTTGACATTAGCTAATTGCCAATGCCATCACCCTGCCATAATCCCTGTCACATATTTTTCCATTGAAACACTTGCTGTTTTGCCCAACCTCCATTGACACCAGTCTTCTAAAGACCAAACAAATACAAAGCTATCATACTGGTTTCTATTTATAGCACTGCTTTGAGTCAGCATAGAGTCTGAAGGTTGGCTTTAAGGAAGGTCGGGTTCATTCTATGTTGTCATGCATGTATCTTTAAATATTTCCTTAAAGTTTGTTTTAAAAACAAACTAGCTCACTTACCAATTACCTGGCTGAAATGATCACTCAGTCTTACTTGAAAAATGAGGAGTCACCTGATTTATAGTTTGTTCCTTTCATTTACAGTGTATGTATCTCAAACACATGTCTACTGTCTACCCAGCGTTCTATCCTCTGATACTTCCAAACATCTACAGGAAATCAGTTCATCATGATGAACCTGAAGAGACTATAAGGCCTTCAATGTTACAGTATGGTCCATCTGGTTTTAGTATTGAGAGCATTTAATGTACATGTTTAAGTGTTTTAGGTGAGTATCTATTTTTATTTTTAAATGTTAATTGTCATTAGTCTCTTTTTCTTGATAGGGTAACCAGTGTGAAAAAAGTTGTTATACACTCTAAACTTTTGCGTTTTTTTTTTTTTTTTTGAGATAGAGTCTCATTTTGTCACTTTTGGTAGAGTACTGTGCTATCACAGCTCACAGCTACCTCAAACTCTTGGGCTCAAGTGATTCTCTTGCCTAAACCTCCTGAGCAGCTGGGACTACAGGTGACCACCACAACGCTTGGCTATTTTTAGAGACAGGGTCTTGCTCTTGCTCAGGTTGATCTTGAACCTGTGAGCTCAGGCAATCTACCTCGCCCTCCCAGAGTGCTAGGATTACAGGCATAAGCCAGCATACTTGGCCTCTGCATTTTTTTTTTTTTTTGAGACAAGTTCTCCCTGTTGCCCTAGAGTGGTACAGTGATGTCACCATAGCTCACTGTGACCTGAACTCCCGGGCTCAAATCATCCTCCTCCTCCAGCCTCCCCATTAGCTAGGACTACAGGAGCACAACAGCATGGCCCAGACAAAATTTTAAAATTCTTTTTTGTAGAAAAAGGGCCTGGCTATTGCCCAGTCTGGTCTCTAACTCAGCTGTTCTCAACCTGTGGGTGGCGACCCCTTTGTAACAATGAAAATACATCCTGCATATCAGATATTTACATTACAATTCATAACAATAGCAAAATTACAGTTATGAAGTAGCAACGAAAATAATTTTATGGTTGGGGGTCACCACAATATAAGGAACTGTATTAAATGGTCACGGCATTGGGAGGCATTAGGAAGGTTGAGAACCACTGCTCTAACTCCTAGTCTCAAGCAATCTTCCCACCTGGGCTTCCCAGAGTCTTAGGATTAGTGTGAGCCATGGCATCTGGCCGACATCACCTATTTCTTATTTGGATGTTTAGGGTTTTTCTATATGGGAATAAGCGAGTCAATTCAGAATCTAGAAAAAAATGTATAATACATAGTTATAAAAGTTATTATCCCTGTGGAGAATGATATTGCATTTTCCACTAAGCACTCTTTAGGTGTATAGTCCAATGGCAATAAATGAGAACATTAAACAAGACACCTAGCCTACTGACATACTCTGGTGGTCAATCTCAGTCTCTTCTTTCTTGCTTTAGAGGAATTGAGGTTCAAATTGTTCATTATCCTATAGGAGCAGAACATGAAACTTGGCTTTGAATGTTTGGGTTTCTTAATCGGTGCTTATTTTGTTGGCCCCCTAAAGCTATTTTGTTATTATTATTAATTAACACATCTATCACCACTCATGCTGCAAATTAGATCCTCAAAACTTGTTCATCCTAAACTGAAAGTTTGTATGCCTTGACCAACACCTCCCTCTGTCCCTGACCCCAGGCCCTGGCACCTGCCATTCTACTTTACTTCTGTAAGTTCAACTTTTCTGGATTCCACAATGTAAGTGAGATCTTACAGAATTTGTCTTTCTGTCTCTGGCTTATTTTTCTTAGCATAACGCCTCCAGATTTGTCTGTGTTGTTGCAAGTGACAGTTGCCAGTGATTTTGAGAGCCCAGAAAAATCACTTGCACCTGTTACTTGCAACAACAAAGGGACAAAAAAGGTAGGAAAGGAGCAAATTCACTCTTTCTTTTGGAACTGGGATATCTACCATTTTCTGCCTTTGGACATCAGAACTCTAGGTTCTTGGGCCTTTGGTGTCTGGAGCTTATACCAGGGGGTCTCCTGGTGCTCAGGTCTTCAGCCTTTACTTGGCTCTTCAGGTTCTCAGGCCTTCACACGTGGGCTGAAATATACTAACACATAATCACATGAGCCAATTCCCATAATAAATCCCCTTTTATGTATGTAGGTATCTATCTATCTATCTAATATCCTATTGTTTATGTTTCTCTGGAGAACACCAATGCAAAACGTTGTGCACTAAACAGAAGTTTGAAAACTAAAGAAAAGTGGAAAAATACTAAATCACTTACAATCTTTCTTTATTTCCAGAAATAACCACCATCAACATTTTGGATTGCATCTTTCTAATGCTCTGTTATACATCTCTATAGCACTCCCTATCTCCCCCCTTGTGATAGTCATCATGCTTGCCATATTAGTTTAGTGTTTGTTTAAATATTAGTTTAATTAGTTTGTTTGTCCTCAGAAACTACAATGTTTGGAAAGCAGGACTGTGCTTGCCTCACGCACCACCACATCCAGAGTATCTAGTATAATGTCTTGCTCACAGCATCCATGTAACAAATATTGGCCATAGATGGATAGCTGCTTACTATGCATTTTTATATATTTATATACATATTTTTGTTTCCAAAAAACAGTGCTATAGAGTACGTGTGACATTCATTTTCAAATACAAATATCCTTTTATGCACAATTTAAAATGCTAATATTATCTCTTGGCATATAGTACTTGATACCTTATTTATCTTCTACTTTGAAAAAATATGATTAATAATCCTAAAATACATACCTCACAACATAGTACACGTTCCAAACCAGAAGACACTCACTCACATAGTAAAAATATCAAGACAGCCTAATGTAGATATCCAGCAGAAAACATTTATCTAAATAATGAAAATGCTGTAGTGATATTTCTAAATTTATTGAAAAGTAACACATCTTTGTAATGTGTGAGACAATTTCTCCCTAGAAAAGTGGTTGAATTCAACGTCCCCATGAGAATAACCTCATCTCTCTCTCTCTCTCTCTCGCTCTCTTTTTTTGAGGGAGGTAAGGAACTAAAATAGACCAAATCATGACTAACCTATCAAAAGACGGTGGAATTTCCTAAGAAATTTTAAAGCCAGTGCATAATTGTGATGGGAACAAAGTTTTAATATGGAAAAATAGACTCTCTCATTCTATGCCTGGTAATTATCTACTTCTCAGAAGATCCAAAAGAAACATGAAAGTAAAATGTTAAATTGAATGCATTGTATTCACTCTTAACTTCCCCTAAGCTTACCGAGCACTTCATCACCAAATATAATCATCTCTTTTCAACCCTCTTCTTCATTAACCTCTTTTTTAAAATTATAATATATAAAGCAATATTGCAGGCATACTCCACTTCCTATCACCTTCTTCACTTTTAATACTTTGTGTTGATTTGTCTCTTCCCTATCTGGCCATATATTTCTGCCTTTTTAATGGACTAGGTTTCCTTTCTGTAAATATTAGTGGTCTTCCATTTTCACAAGCCAAATGAGCAATCTTCAGGCAGTGTCATAAACATAGCTTCAGCTATAGCAACCTCCAGAGTCGTATTTGTAATAGTTTGGTCCCCTTTCATTCTCTGAAATTTTTGACACTTAACTCATCCTTCCTCTCATCCAAGCTAGGCTTTCAACTTAGGTGATTCAATATCTTGACGCATCTCCATGACCTTCATTATCCCACATCAGCCACCCACTTCCATAGTCATTCCTTGGAACTTATAATCAATTTCAAGGTGACTAATTGAAGTACTCTCTGCTGTGATCAAAGCTTCCTCTTTTTCCAGTTTCCTCTTGAACTCTACTCTCACCACAATTTCTTAAGCCCCTTGACCTTTTATGGCTCTCCAGACAACCCTTTGATTTCACTTCCTTTCTTATACCGCTTAGTTACCATAATCTAACACTTTAATATTCTCTTCACAATATCCTAATCTCCTTTGCCCAATTGTTCTTCTGTCCTACTTCCCAGAATGTTACTAACCCCGGAGGAATCTGTTTTCCTGCCTTTACCAAGCCCACTCTGGCCCTGATATTTTGCTAAAGCAAATCCTATACCAAGCAGGTTAATTTTTCCATGCATTCATGACCATTAATCTTAACTTTCACATGTCAAAAAAGATATCTGTGTTACTTAGTCATGTCTCCAATTCTTCACTATGATTATTCAAAATATTTCCCATTATGCTGGAAATCTGACACCCCATCTTCTACCTCCAAATTCTTAGTCACTCTCAAAAGATTTCCTACTTCACCAAGAAGAGAGTGACTTCAAAGGCAATTTCCAGTTGTTGTTATCTCATGACCAACAAACTTATATCTGTACTTGCTCTTTCCTCCTTTTGTCCCATTACAAACCATTTAACAAATATTTACTGAGTTCCTACTATGTGCTAGGCACTGTGCTAGGTGCTGGGAATACAAAGAAGATAAAGATAGATACAACCCCTTACCTCATGGAGCTTATAGTTTGGCAGAGAAGAGATCCCTTAAATTACTAAGCTAATAATGAATTACATACATTGGCAGTTAAGTTCCACAATGAAAATAGAGTTCTATACGACCATATAACAGGGGGCCTAACTTATGTTTAAGATTTTAGATAAATTTAGTTATTCAGGAAAAGATGTGTACATGTGGAAGGAGTTTCAGCCAAGAACATAGATAAGAGCGTGAGATATCCAAGAAAAGAAGAATGGTTGGTGTGTCAGGAATACAGAGAAACATCAAAGGATGAGCTTGAGGGCAAATTGTTGTTAATTATGCTAAGGATTTTAGCCACTTTTGTAATAATAGCAAGACATCCTTAGTATCAGAAATACTGAGAAGCTGAACAAAATAATTAATATATATGATTAGGTGATACCAATCTGTGAGCATCAGCTTAGAAAGATATGTGCAATTTAGGCAAAAAATAAGTAGTTACTGAATAATATATATGAGATTGTATATATGGAGAAACTACTCACACATAATAAAAGTCTAAAAAAAGAGACACATTCAACACCCTTCCCCCAAAATAGAAAAATCAGTAATCATCTGGTAAATGTGATTAAGAGTGGAATTATGATTGCTGTCTAGTTTTGTTTTCCTTTTTCTATTTTCTTTATGTTTTTTAATTATGTTCTTATAAGGAATAAGTTGTTTTTAATCTAAGAAATCCAATGCTAAATAATTTGGGGTTGTATATAGCTATGCTTCCTCTCATCTGTACTCCTAATGAGATAAATGTATAAAAACAGAGAAATAAATTGAAATTTGGGTGCTAGAAGGAGCTAAAATCCACGACAAGAATTTATTTTTTAATTTATTTTTTTTTTTTGAGACAGAGTCTCACCCTTAGTAGAGTGCCATGGCATCACAGCTCACAGCAACCTCAAAATCTTGGGCTGATTCTCTTGCCTCAGCCTCCCAAGTAGCTGGGACTACAGGCACCCACCACAATGCCCAGCTATTTTTTTGTTGTTATTGTAGTTCTCATTGTTGTTTTGCAGGCCTGGGCTGGGTTTGAACCAGCTAGACTCAGTGTATGTGGCTGGCACCCTAATCACTGAGCTATGGGCTCTGAGCCAAGAATTTTTCTTCTTAATGTGATACTATGCCAAAATGTTCTCTATAGACTGGAAAGTGTTAATGCACCTCTGTAAGTATTCAGCACAAAGTAAGATGCAGCAAGTTGAGATGGCCCTTCAGAATTGAATAGATGCCTGAGTAAAATCCAGTTAGTGACAGCCTCTTCCAGAGTTGCAACTGAGAACCCCTTTCCCTTAGAGTAGTCCTTGGTTCAAATCATATTTTTCCATTAGAAATTCAGGACTCTCCATGACAGATCCAGCTTAGTTTAGGACTCTTGGGACCCTAGGACCTCAGCACATTCCCAATGGAAGAGGCTTTCACTTAGAAGACTCACTAAAATGAATGAATTGATGGAAAAATAATAATATGGCTAAGAGGGAAGTGTGAGCATCAGACATTTTGAAAAGCCGAACAAAATACTAGGAATAGGAATGATAATAGTAATAGGAAAAGTAAAATAATAGTTGCTATAAGGTAAGACAAATATCAATACTCAGCTCAGGCTGAGACATTAGTTATAACTAATGCCAAAAGCTGGGTATCTTAAACGGTAAACATTTCTTTCTCATCATTCTGAGGTTAGGAAATTGAGATCAGGGTACCGGTATTGCTGGGTTCTTGGCACATGGACATACAGAGAGAGATCTCACCTCTCTTTCTCATTTTATAAGGGTATTACTTTTATCACGGGGGTTCCACTCTCATGATCTTTTCCAAATCCAATTACCTCCCAAAGGCCCCACCTCCAAATGCCATCACACTGGGGATTAGGACTTCACCACAGGAATTTGGGGGAAAGCGGAGACACAACTGTTCAGTCAATAGCAAATACCAACATCATTTGCAGAGGTGAATGTCTCCTTAGTCATATTATAACTGGTTACACACCAAATAATGCCATTTTTCTTTATAAAGAAAAAAGTGGGTCAACAAAAGTGGAGCCCATCAGCATGAAGGCCTAGAAAAAAGGTATCAGAGAGAAAACTTGGCAATGACCAAACTTGGTATGACCAGTGGAGGCGAGATGTTTGCGTCCTGAGAGGACTGTGGCAAGGGTCCCTTCTCTGGAGGCTTAAAAATCGGGTTATTATAGGAAGATTCATTAGGCATTTAACACGAGAGGTCTCCCTCTGTCCCTCTCAGCTGTCACCACTGTTTCTCTCATTCCATGTACACTAAATAGCTTCTGATTGTAATATGCTTTCCCACGCAGATTTCCTACAGGGATGGAATGTGCTGCCCTTGCAGACTTGAACAGTCCACAGGACAGCTCCATTTCTCTCCCCAGCGAGCTGTCATTCTCGTTTATACACACTGTCTTTCATGAGCTCCTCTGGCGTATGTTGGCTATCGAGAGGCTAAATATAGTCTCGGAAGGTGAAGCAAATAGGGCAAACTTCTCCGGCTATTTTACTCATTTATAGAATTTGGTCCCTTGCTCATAGCTTGCTCTTCCTTTGGTCCCGTGCTCTCATCTTCCCCCTGCCACCCTCGTGGATGATTTAAACATTCATGTGGCTGTGCCTTCCAGCACGCCAGCCTCTCGGCTCTCTCACGCACACATTCCATTAGCTTTGCCTTCGCTCCACCCAGCCACCTGCTCCCATGACTGTGCCCTAGATCTTGGCACCACCTGCCAGTGTTTACGTCCCTAGTCGTGAACCCCGGTGTCTTACTCCCTGACAACCCCTCCCCTCTTTCTAGCTTGCTTGTTTTCTACTGTATCAACTGTGTCTTATGTTTCTTTAAGGAATCAGCAATGCAGGGTTGTTCCGCAGATTTTCTATTCGTATTTTGTAAAGATTTGTACTCATTTGCCTTTCGTTTTTATTGTCGTAAACTGTGGATAACATAACACTTGCCATTTTAACTATTTTTAAGTGTATAGTTCAGTGGCATTAAGGATCTTCACATTGTTGGGCAATGAGCCGGAACTCTTCGTTTTGCAAAACTGAACTTTACACATGAAACTC
>CAUYQV010015101.1:0-18169 GCA_963574575.1 Galagoides demidoff | reverse complement strand
AGCTCATAGCAACCTCCAACTCCTGGGCTCAAGCGAGTCTCCTGCCTCCGCCTCCCAAGTAGCTGGGACCACAGGCGCCTGCCACAACGCATGGCCATTTTTTGGTTGCAGCCATCATTGTTGTTTGGCGGGCCCGGGCTGGGGATTCGAACCCGCCACCTTAGGTGTATGTGGCTGGCGCCTTAGCCGCTTGAGCCACAGGCACCGAGCCAATGATAAATGTTTCAACATGCTAAGAACAATAACAAGCTTAAATGCATATCACCAGAGTTGCAAAAGATTTGACATAAAACTGATAGAAGTGAAAGGAGAAACAGAAAAAAATAATCACATTTATAGGTGAGAGAACACAGCACTTTATTGATAGAGCAACTATACAGAAACCAGCAAAATTATAGAAAATTTCACCATCCCATAAACCACATGGATCAAACACTCCAACCAGCAACAGAATATACTTTCTCTCCGAGGACCCACAGAACATAAAGCAAGACAGTCCTTCTTCTGAATCATAACCCCGGCTCTTCTTGTGGCAACGTCTTCCCCACTAACTCACAGGAAGGCACTCAGAGAACGCAGCTCACCTTCACAAGAAACCTTTCTTCATTCAAACTTAGGGACATACTGTACAGCAAGCCTTTGGAACAACTAGCCAGCAGCTCCCATAGGATAGGGAAGGAGAAAAGGTGGAGGGGACTCAAATAAACCTCCCTAAAAGATAGAACAGCAGCTCTATTTACTCTAAAATTCCATGTGCGGTTCAGGAAAGAAGATTAAACAGAACCCTAAAATCCAAACCTTGTAAATGGCACTGACCAAAGCCATTGGTACATTTCAGCCCCCACAGAGGAGAAGCGGTTCTGTGTGTTCAGAACCAGGACTGATCAAGCATGAAAAACTAAGTGACTTCCCTTAATTAGATTAACCATTGAATTCCATTGTAAAAAAATGAGCCTGAACTTACCACTAAAAATGGGGTAAATTATTCTCTTTTAAATGTGCATCAATTCTAGGATACACTTAGAAAATTACCTCATCCGATGTACTAAAGGACACCCAAATTGCCCAGAAGAATTATTATATTTCCCCAAAATGAGCAATGTATTCTTTTCTAGCCATTTATATCAAGTTGAATTAGAAGCAGAATATAACTTCCTGGATATTTAGGAAGGATATTTAGGACAGGTCCATATTATAAAAGCCACCCAAGTAATTTGTAGGAGTTTTGTCATGTACTGGTACTATTCCATCAAGATAAGTTAAACTGCCATGTGGAGAGTAATATTCATCGCATATAAAGATATAATCTGTACTTTTTTCTTTGCTATCATGCCCCAAAGAGGGGGTGTGTGTATGTAAAAGTTTGAGTGTCTGAGTTGGGCAGAAATCTATCAGTCATTTCCAAACTGTTTGTTGAATTATTCTTTGTCATGCATTTTTTCCTTGTGATATTTGGTTTCGCCTCATTTTTTTTACAGGCTATGACATGGTAGAGCGGGTGCATCCGCATACTTTTTTTCTTACATAAATTACCGGGTAATAAAAATATTCACACAGTTCTCTTGGGAGACAAATCTAAATCATAAAATGAAGTTTTCTCTATGATTTTACCTGGAGTGCAACACAAAGGCATGAAAAATGCATCCCACTGGGTGTCAGGCAATAAGAACGCACAGCTCAGTTTGTCTGAGGTCCTCAGTTTCCCAGAGTAGAATGGGAGTGTCGCGATCGACCTGTCTGCTTCCCGGGGAAATGTGCAGTTCCAAGAGACTCATGTATGTGAGGTATTTGGGGTCCCTTGGGGTGAGAGATAACATGAAGGTTTGTAATCATACTATTTATGGTCATGATTTTGTTGTCTTTCATTCAAATAGGTCTTCATAAACCTTAATTCCTTTCCATAGACCCCTGTGATACATTGCTTTTTGTTCATTTCATAAGTTAGAATTCAGACATTGGGAAGTTGAGTGGTTTGCCCCTGGAATTAGAGTAAAGAGTTCCTGGCATCTCTTACCGTTGGGAAGCAACCCAAGGGCATCCTGGAGGTTGAGAGCCACCTCACTGTATAGGAGCTTGAATGGTGCTTGAGGTACGTGCCTCTGCAACAGGGAGCCAAGAAGATTTCCTTTTACATTTTCTTTTTCACATACTGGAGATTTTTTCAACAGTGAGAGAGAAAGAGAGAGAGAGGAAGGGGATGAGAGACTAGCGAACAACAGGGCTGAAATCATGATCTTTGTTTTTAATGGTAAAGCGACTTTAAGATTTTACTTTTTCTTGCCTCCGCTTGAAAACATGTTAGGGGAGAAAGTGTCTCCTTCCAACCAGCTGGTATTTGTGCTTTGTTTTAAACAGCTTGACTCAAACATGCTCCCCTTTCTATCCCCCGCCCCCAAGAAAAGCACTGTGTGAAGAAGGTACTGGTGGAAGGAAGTACATATGACTTCTAGCTGAATGGTTAGAGATGGGCTAACTGGAGCTGTAAGAAAGTACGTGCTTCTCCTCTGCATTTTGGGGTCCTTGTTTACAGCAGGAAGAACTCCAGTGAGTGAAACGGAACGTTTTCTCTGGTTTATTTGCTCTTTCTGTGTTGCCTGGGGTGTGGGGCTTTGCTCAGTTGGGTAAAGAGAGAGAAGTCAACACAGGTAGTTAAACAATAGTGTCCCTAAAATCATTTCTCCCTTTCTTTTGGCAGTTTTTGCATATATGTGTACTTATTTTCTTGGTTTTACTACCTGTTCTTTGATAACATCAGAGAGAAGACTGATAGGAAGCATTAAACTTGGTGACGCTTCAGAAGCAATCACCAAATATTTTTCTAGATAACTTGCTATTTTTTTTCTTTAACCCAGACACTGACAAGTAGAAAGTTTGGGATTGAGACAGAGAACAGGGAAAGCTTCAGGAGTATGACATGGAAACATCTAACACATAACATGTGTTATTAGGGCAGAATTCTAAGGGCCGCTTACCTGGTTATCCCAATCTGAGTCTAATGAATAAGAACTCGACAAGTTAATCTGGACGCAAGAAACTGCATGGAAGTATAAGATTTCTTGAAGATAAGACATAACAGAAAGGCCTAAATAGCAGTATAAAATAGTTGTTATGAGTTCAGGATCTGAGTAAGACGAATCTCGGTTTCTATTTCAGATCTATCACTTATGAATTGCATAATATTGAACAAGTTAGTTATGCCATTAAATTTCTATCTTTGTAGAAGCATTATTCCTAAAAGCCAAAAAAAGGGGAAATAATCCAAATGTCTATGAGCTGATGAATAAACAAAATGTGGTGTATGCATGCAATGGAGTATTAGTCAGCCATAAAAAGGAATGAAATACAGGCACATGTTACAATATGGATGAACCTTGAAAATGTTAACACTTGATGAACTAAACCATACACAAAAGGAAAAATATTATTTAATTTCACTTATTTGAAATGTCTAGAATAGGCAAAGACAGACAGGGGGTAGATTAGTGGTTGCAGGAGCTGGTGAGAGGGAGGAGGGGGGGTGCTAATGGGAAGAGTTTTCTTGGAGTGATCAGAATGCTCTGACAGTAGATAGCAGTAATGGTTGTACAACCTTGGGAAAATACCAAAATCACTAAATCACTTTTTTTTTTTTTTTTTTGAGACGGAGCCTCAAGCTATCCCCCTGGATAGAGTGCCATGGCATCACAGCTCATAGCAACCTCCAACTCCTGGGCTCAAGCGAGTCTCCCGCCTCTGCCTCCCAAGTAGCTGGGACCACAGGCACCCGCCACAACGCCCGGCCATTTTTTTTTTTTAGGTTGCAGCCATCATTGTTGTTTGGCGGGCTCGGGCTGGGGATTCAAACCCGCCACCTTAGGTGTACGTGGCTGGCGCCTTAGCCAATTAAGCCACAGGCGCCGAGCCACTAAATCACTTTTAAAAGGGCAAAGTCGTGGTCTATGAATTATATTACAATTTTGTGAGGAAGAATCTCTGTCACCTTTTTTATTATTTCAAAGTATGATGGGGTACGTTTTTCTAATGCTCAATTCAGGGCTAAATGGTTATCTTCTTGTAAAAGAGGTTGATGATAGTTTCTCTCTCGTGGTATTGTCATTATAATAAAATAGAATGATGCAAGCAATACACATCAGTGTAGTGACCAGCACATAATACAAGCATACCTTGAAGATTATTAGGGTTTCATTTCAGATCACTCTAATAAAGCAACTTTGCAGTAAAGTGAGTAATACAAATTTGGGGGGTTCCCATTGCATGTGAAAGTTATGGTTATGCTCTACTGTAGTATAAGTAAATAAGAGCATTATGCCTAAAAAAAAAAGTACATAACTTTATTTTAAAATATTTTATTGTTCAAAATTTCTAGCCATCATCTGAGCCTTCGACAAGTCATAATCTTCCTACCGATCCTAGTGATGGAAGATCTTGCCTCAATGTCATGGTTGCTGACTGATTATGGTGGTGATTGCTGAAGTCTGGGTTGGCTGTGGCAGTTTCTTAAGATAACAGTGAACTACTACATTAATTGATGCTTCCTTTCATGAAAGATTTCTCTGTCACTTGGGATACTGTCTAATAGCATTTTACCCATAGTGGAACTTCCTTTCAAAATTGGAGTCAATGCTATCAAGCCCATCTGCTGCTGTATATTCTAAATCCTTGCTTGTATTTTCAACAATGTTCCCATCATCACCAGGGGCAGATTCTATCTCAAGAAAGCTTTCTTTGCTCATCCCTGAGAAGCAAGCTTTTGTCAGTCAGCATTTATCATGTTGTTGCAGGAGTTCATCACATCTTCAGGCTCCACATCTTTTCTAGTTCTCTTGCTGTCTTCATCACATCCATGTGACTTCTGCCACTGAAGTCCTGAACACCTCAAAGTCATTGGGTAGGAACCAATTGTTTCCAAATTCCTATTCATGTTCACATTTTGACGTCCTCCTATGAATCCCAAATGGTTTTAATGACATCTAGAACAGTGAATCCATGCTAGGTTTTCCATTTACTTAGCTCAGATCCCTCAGAGAATTTGCTATCATGGCAGCTATCACCTTACAAAATGCATTTCTTAATAAATAAGACAAGAAAATTGAAATTACTTCTTGATCCATGGGCTACAGAATGGACGTTGTTTTAGCAGGCATGAAAACAGCATCAATTTCCTTGTACATCTTCATCAGCTGTCAGAGCTCTCAGGTGACCAGATATACTGTCAAAAAGCAGTACTATGAAAGAAATTTATTTTCTGAATAGTAGGCCTCCAGAGTGAGCTAAAATATTGAGTAAATCATGCTGCAAACAAATATGTAGTCATTGAAGCTTTGCTGTCTCATTAGTAGAGCACAGGCAGAGTAGATTTAGCATAATACTTAAGAGAACTGGGATTTTTGGAATGATCAATGAGCACTGACTTCAACATAAAGTCACCAGTCACATTAGCCCCTAACAGGAGAGTCAACCTGGGCTTTGTAACTTTGAAGCCAAACATTGACTTTTCCTCCGTAGCTAAGCAAGTCTTATACAGTACCTTCTTCTAATAACAGGCTGTGTCTTCAATGTCAAAAATCTCTCGTTTAGTGCAGCCACTTTCATCGTTGACCTCAGCTAGATTTTCTGGACAACCTGTCGCAGCTTCTATAGCAGCATTTGCTGCTTTACTTTGTGTTTAATGTTATGGAAACAGCTTCTTTCCATGAACCAACATCTGTAGCTCCCTCACTTCCCTCAGTCTTCACAAAATCAAAGCAAGTTAGGGCTTTGTTTTGGATTAGCCTTTGGCTGATGGGGAATGTGTGGGTGGTTTGATTTTCTATCTAGACCACTAAAACTTTTTCTGTATCATCAATAAGGGTATGTTTGGTTTCTTGTTATTCATCTGTTCGTTGAAGTAGCACTTTTACTTTCTTAAAGACCTTTATTCCCTCTAATTCACAATTTGGCTAACTTTGGGGCCTATCTCAGCTTTGCTATGCCTTCCTCACTAATCTCAACCTTTCTAACTTTTGATTTAAAGTGGGAAATATGTGACTCTTCCTTTCACTTGAATACTTAGAAACCATTATAGGGTTATTAATTGGCCTGATTTAAATATTATTATGTCTCAGGGAATAGGGAGACCCAAGGAGAAGGAGAGAGATGGAAGAACAACTGGTGGATGGAGCAGTCACAACACATACAACACTTATCAATCAAGTTCACCATCACATATATGCAGGGTTCATGGTACCCAAAAGCAATTACCACAGTAACATTAAAGATCGTTAATCACAGTCATCATAATAGATGTAATAATGAAAATGCTTGAAATATTGTGAGAATTACAAAAATCTGACCCAGAGACAGTAAGTGACCACATACTGTTGAAAAAACAGTGCCAAGAAACTTGCCCAAAGCACAGTTGCCAAGAACTTTCATTTTTTAAAAAATATGCAAAATCTATGAAGCATAATAAATTAAAGTACAATAAAATTTGCCATGCCTGTAAGTGCCAAAAAAATGTAGATTAGTAATGAGAACTTGATTCAATTCGCCATTCATGGTTAACATTCAATGAATTTTGGTTTGAGCAAACCAATACAAAAATCCAAAATCCAACTTTTTGAGTGTTGCCATGATGCTACCAGTAGAAAATTCCACACCTGCCTTGATGTGACTGATTGGATTTAAAATGAAGACACATACACACAGTTTATTCAGCATCCCCAAGGGGGAAATAAACACCTTCCCAGGCCCCTTAAGCTTTGATATTTTTCTCCAAACTCCCAGAAAAGCATGCCCACAAAAAGTAATAAAAGGGTACATGTGTGGGCTACATGCACCAGTGACAGGTTTACCACAATGCCACAATGCCCTACATGGCCAAGATCTACAGGTATTACTTGCTGTGCTTTTTTTAATATGGGTTTCATTTTGTTGTTGTTGTTGTTGTTGTTTGCTTTTTGTTTATTTTACTTATTCTCTGATCTGCTCTTTGCAGGTATTGTTGAAAATGTCATAAAGGCATGCAAATGCCCCATAAGTAACAGTGACAAAAAACAAAGGGAATCTTTATGTTTATCTATAGCTCAGAAAGTCAAGCTGTTGGAGAAACTAGACAGCAGTATAAATGTGAAAGTTCTTCCAGAGAGCGTGAGTTAGAATGACGACCATGGACCTAAAGAAACAGAAGGGAAAACTGCTGAAGTTCTATGCTGAAAGTGATAAACAGATGTCAATGAAAAAAAAATATATAAAAACACTCCATAAAGCTTAAGATGAGGATCTCAGCTGTGTATAAAGAGAGTGGCTCCATCAACACTGCAGTGAACACATGCCACTTAATGGTATGCTAACCATAAAACAAGCAAAGATCTATCTCAATGAACTGAAAATTGAAGGAAAGTGTGGCTATTCAATAGGCTAATTGCAGAAATTTAAGACAAGACATGGCATTAAATTTTTTAAAGATTATGGTAGCCAGGCATGGTGGCTCATGCCTGTAATTCTAGAACTAGAAGAGGCCAAGACAGGTGGATTTCTTGAGCTCAGGAGTTTGAGAATAGCCTGCACAAGAGTGAGACCCCATCTCTACAAAAAATCGAAAAACTAGCCAGGTGCTGTGGTAAATGCCTGTAGTCCAAGTTACTTGGGAGGCTGAGGCAAGAGGATTGCTTGAGCCCAGGAGTTTGAGGTTGCTGTGATCTATGACACCATGGCACTCTAACCTGGGCAACAGAGTGAGACCTGGTCTCAAAAAAAAAAAAATTATAGTGATTAATCTTCTGCTGACTACAAAGCAGCAGAGAAATTTAATAAAGAGTTTGCTAAGGTCATCACTGGTGAAAATCTAATGCCAGAACAAGCCTATAATGCTAATGAAACAAATTGACTCGTCATTGCTCCAGAAGGACACTAACTATAGATGAGGCAGCCCCTAGAGGAACTGAGAGTGCCAAGGACACTAACTATAGATGAGACAGCCCCTAGAGGAACTGAGGGTACCAAGGACACTAACTATAGATGAGACAGCCCCTAGAGAAACTGAGGGTGCCAAGGATAAAACAACGATTGTGTGATGTGCTAATGCAGCAGGCACACATTAAGTGTGAACTGCATGACAGTCAAGGGTTTATGTCCTCACTGTTTTCAAGAAGTGAATTTCTGGCTCGGTGCTTGTGGCTCAATCAGCTAAGGCGCCAGCCATGTACACCTAAGGTGGCGGGTTCAAATCCCCAGCCCGGGCCTGCCAAACAACAATGATGGCTACAACCAAAAAATGGCCAGGTGTTGTGGCAGGCACCTGTGGTCCCAACTACTTGGGAGGTGGAGGCAGGAGACTCGCTTGAGCCCAGGAGTTGGAGGTTGCTATGAGCTGTGATACCATGGCACTCTACCCAGAGGGATAGCTTGAGGCTCCGTCTCAAAAAAAAAAGAAGTGAATTTCTTCCAAGTCCAATATTATGCTAACAAAAATGCATGGGTCACCAGAGACTACTTTTCTGATTGATTTCATGAGCATTTCTTTACCAAGGGCTGTTGTTCACCATTGCAAGGAGATGAATAAATGACAAGTGTAAGATTCTGTTATTCCTTGAGAACTGCTTTGCCCATCTTCCAGTTGAAAATTGTATCGAAAAATAATGTTTATGTCATATATTTTTCCCAAAATGTGACTTTACTAATTCAGCCGTGTGACAAGGGTGTCCTTAGATCAATGAAGAGAAAATATAAAAATACTATCTTGAACAACATACTCGCAGCAGTGAACAAAGGCATGAGTGTGAAGGTCTTAAAAAGGAATTTAAAGTGAAGGATGCCATATGTGCTGTTGTCCATGCTTGGAACACAGTGACTAAAGCCACGGTTGTTTGTGCTTGGCACAACCTCTGGACTGTGACTATGTTCAGTGACAGTAATAAAGGAAATGTTGACTATGAAGGATTCCATCTGTCAAATGAGAGAAAAAAAAATGATGTCTGACCTTACATATGCAAAATATATACCGTTAGAGTCCTTCAGTAAGCAGGAAGAAGTGGATATCAAAAATGTTTTTAACATCAATAATGAGGCACCAGTTGTTCATTCTTTGAAGGATGGTGAAATAACTAAAATAGTTCTAAATCAAGGAGATCATGATATAGTGACAATAAAGATGATGTTAACACTGAAGAAAGAATGCCTTCCGGTGGCGTGGTGAAAGTCCTTACGGAAGGATTAGAGTGGTGTGAATTCATAACAGAACAAGAAAACTTATCAGTTTATAAAATCAAAGAGAACTTTAAGACAAAAAACTGTTATTAATGAAGCAGACAATCCTACAAAAGGGACCTTTGAAAAAGCCACCCAAGCAGAGCGCCTGCTCTTCCCAACAGGACCCACTTCCCGGTCGTTCAAATGTTTCTGATGTTTCTTCTCACCTAAAAAAAGGAAAAATGCAGTGCACAGGGATGTTTTAATCAAAACACAGTATCATAGGTCAAAATTGAAAGCCTGCCATTTGTTGTTGGCTGTTTTTGATACAGGTCTTCTGGTGATGCTACTGTCCTTACTTACCCAGAACGCATTGCTTTTGCACTGTACTAAGAGTATGCTGGATGTTTTCCTGTTAAGTACTGGCTTGCAAACAAGTGTAAGGAAATGACTGCTCATCAGTAACATATAAATTCAGAGACAGGAATGGTGGTGATGTCAAAGAGCCACAGATCGTCCCTATGGGTGGCTGAAATAGTGACACCTTTGCTTTCAGATGGTTCGATGTCCATAAACTTTGTTTCATGCACAAAATTATTAAAAATACTATGTAAAAGTACCTTTGGGCTATATGTATATGGTATTTATATAACATAAATGAATTTTGTGTTTAGACTTCGGTCAGTCCCATCCCCAAGACATGTCATTATGAATCTATGCAAATATTCTAAAATGTGAAAAAAAATCCAAAAATTGAAATACCCATGGTCTCAAGCATTTCAGATTAGGGATCCTCAGCCTGTGTATCAGTCATCCTCATCTAACCTCCAGATTTTTCCATCTCTGACTTAGCAATTGACACTAAGCAGTGTGGCTAAGTGACTAAGTCTAGTGTGGACCTTTGTGACTCCCAGGCTTATCTTGCCCCACGAATGGAGATGTTCAGACTTAGCAGTTAAAAAATACAGGGCACCCAGCTAAATGTGCACTTCAAATAAAGAACTAAGGCTTTAATTTTTTTTAGCATAAACATGTCACAAATGTTAGGACATTCTAACACTAAAAAATATATAATTATGCAATACTTGGGACATAATTATAGTAATAAAAATTATTTCTCGTTCATGGGAAATATCAGGTAAGCTAAGCAAGCTGCATTTTACTTGGTAACCCTACTCTTGTGAGGTCTCTGCACTAGGCTGGAAGGCGACCACTAGAAGGCCACCTCCTGGCCTCAGCGCCCTTATTATAAAGCCATAGTGAGCGCTCACATTCAAGGCACAACAAGGGGCACTGCATATTTATTAACTGGTTTCTATGGACTCCACTCCAATGCTCTGCAAAGTGTTGGCCTTGCTCTTGTTGTCCCTCAGCTCTTTTTATAAACTCTGACTCCATCCTCTATGCAAGTACTATTCCCAGGGAATCAGGATCTATCAGCATCTTAGTAATAGGTGAGCCAGATCAAACTCTTGTAGTTGGAAAAGTGGTACCTTTGGGGAGTGGAACTGCTCCATTTGCACGCACCCTTTTGGGGTAACATTCACTTCCTGTCTTTAGTAATAACTGAGACCAGAATGTAAAATCCAGTATCTGTGATTTATCCAAAAATAACGTAAACACATGCAAAAAAAAAGTGTGAATGTAAAACATGCATTAAATGCCCATTGTTAAGTATAACCTCAGCCTTCAGGTGTAAAGTATCAGTTGCCAAAACCAAACTTATATTTAAGTATGAGATAATATTAAATCTATTCTTGTATAAACATAATGATTCTATCTGGAATTTAACATTCAAAAGTAGCTCATTACTATTCAGCTCCATATTCTCCTATTCTTTGGGAAATTTTATTCTATCAGGAGGTTTCTCACCTTTTCAGTAAACGTTTCACTACTGTGGACCTCAGAGACAGGTGAGAAGTGGAATTTTATTCAGAGTAAGCGATTACCCCGTGTCAGGGACTCCTGGAGTCATAAATTATCCCACTGTTTTTCATTTAGAAAGTATCACTGACAGGACTGGCTATATAATTTGTGGGACCCAGCACATAATGAAAATGCAGGCCCCCTTGTTCAGAAATCATTAAGAATTTCAAGTGCTGAGAGCAGAACATTAGACCAAGCCCAGGGAACACAGGGCAACCTCACAGGTAGCACACCCATGAAACAGCACTGAACCCAGAAAGCACAAAAGTCCAACCGAGTCAACACTTTAGGAGTGCAGTTCTTGGCATTCCTCTTTCTCTAAGCCAATTGTTGAAACCATCTGATAAATTGAATTCATGTTCTCTTGATCTCATCTGATAGGTTTATCTAATCCTCAGACCCCTAAAAACTCTGGGAAACATGGGGTACCTCTGGGTGAGGAACTGAGTGGCTGCCGGACAGGGATGAGAGGAAGATGTTTACTACGCGTCTTTCTGCACCTTTTGTATTTTGAACTGTGTGGTGAGAATATTTTATCTAGTCAAAAATGAATAAACAAATGTAAAGAGAGATCTGGAGTCTCAGATCCAACCCAGATAAATAAGCCACAGAATTTTGAATGCATGTAGGGAGTAACCATTTGGGGGTTTACTTTTCTGTTTTTTATGAAGTATCCCTCAATGGGAAAATATTTCTCAAAAACAATCACAAAATATTCTAGGATGGCTTCGATAGCAAATAGAATTTACAAAGTAGGCTGAATAAGGTAAAACTGCTCCGTGCTTCACAAAGTACTGCCCCCTCCTCACGTAGGGTATGTTTTCAGCGTGAGGTCATTGTGAATTACATGACAGAATGTGGTTCTCATTGTGATCTGGCAGTTCAGGGCCTAAATCAAACGCCGTGTTAGTAACTGTGTGGGCCCTGTGGGTGGCAATCCTGTGTTCTAAAGCTTTCCCCAGGGTTTAAACTCTTTTTTTTTTTTTTTTTTTGAGACGGAGCCTCAAGCTGTCCCCCTGGGTAGAGGGCCATGGCATCACAGCTCACAGCAACCTCCAACTCCTGGGCTCAAGCAAGTCTCCTGCCTCTGCCTCCCAAGTTGCTGGGACCACAGGCGCCCGCCACAACGCCCAGCCATTTTCTGGTTGCAGCCATCATTGTTGTTTGGCGGGCCCGGGCTGGGGATTCGAACCCGCCACCTTAGGTGTACGTGGCTGGCACCTTAGCCGATTGAGCCACAGGCACCGAGCCGGTTTAAACTCTTAAGATTTATTTTTCATGATTCCATTTTCCTATGTCTTTATATTTTCTTCTTTTATTCTATGATCCTTTTAAAGCACAAGAACGATTTCATGGAATGATATGGAATAGTCTCGGTGTTTATTCCAGAAAGTGACAATGAGTAAGGAAACATTTCATGCTGTTTTTTGTGGTATTATCTGGTCCTATTTGGGTCTTCAACAATAGCTCAATAGACAAAGAGGTAGGATACTGAATTAAGACATGATTATAGTCATTGAAAAACTATTTATTTATTTGAGGCAAGAGTCTCACTTTGTCACTCTCAGTAGAGCCTCAAACTCTTGGGCTCAAGCAATTCTCTTGCTTCAGCCTCCCCAGTAGCTGGGACTATAGGCATCCACCATAACACTGGGCTATTTTTAGAAATGAGGTCTTGCTCTGGCTCAGGCTGATCTCGAACCTGTGAGCTCAGGCAATCCACCCATCTCAGCCTTCCAGAGGGCTGGGATTACAGGTGTGAGCCATAGCTCCTGCCCTGAAAAACTAATTATGTAAGTTTAGGAACATACTCCAAACCAAGCTACATGTTAATGATCACATAAAAGTTAATAGTAAGGCATAAACTTTCAACCTTCTACTAACACAACTCTCAGACTTGGCCATGATCCAGATTCGGACTAACATCTTGAATATCATTAACACCGCCCATAAATCACACCTGCATTTATTTTCTATGCATAACTTTATTGGTAATTGTAAAAAATCAGAAACAACCTAAATGACTAGCCACAAGGAAATGAGTAAGTTATCTACCCAAAGAATAAAACACTATGCAGCCACCAAAAATAATTCTTTCACTAAACATAATGACATGATAAAAATTTCAGATACAGTCCTGAGTGAGCTAGGAGAATAGAATTTTATCAAATTGACCCAGGGAAGGGAAGTTAAGGGTAGTAATCATGATGTGTTTACACATACGGTCAGGTTGAACATAATTTCATTTTATCTTAATTTCTTCTGGTTTCAAAAACTTTTGCAATAAACATGTACATTACAAAAACTATGAAAATTATTTTTTAAGGCAAGTCAAGATTTTCCACCACCAGACCTTTGAATGCAGTACATCTGCCAATATCCAGGAGTCCTTCCTGAACTACAGGTCCAATCAGGTTCCCCAAGGGAGCCATGGTAACTAAACTAGTGCCCAACAATATGATGCAGTCACAGAAAATGTTCCTGGGCAACAGGAACACAAAGTCCAAATCAATTCAGGCAACATATATGGAAGCGCTTCTTAAAATTAGCAGTGCAGGGGCGTATCAGGAACATTAAAAATGAGCAGACTGACCACATTAAACACGTGTGATTGTCAATAATACTGTCTCATAAATAGGGCTTTCTAAAAACAGATCATTGGTGAATACCGACCTACTTTGCAAACGGATGTTCTCTTTAGTCACTAGACTCTGCATGGACAGACAGGACAGGAAGAGTCTTTTCAGCATTTTGCATTATGTGGGTAATTACAGCTGCAGCCTGTCACTTCCTGCAGCACTCAGCACAGTGACCACGTGAAAAGTCTGACCTGGATCCACTGACCCTCGCTGAGCAAGAGCCTCAGTGATACAAAGGGCACAAACACAAGTTTGCAAACTGTCCTCATTCTCCTGCTTCTGTGGAAATCCCCTAATACTCAGGATTTCAAACCCAGTAGCTCACTAAAATTCTCACCCGCTGTACAATGGCAGCACCTCCGAACAAATAAATTGTTTACAATGACCCGAGCTACCCACCTAACAATTATTTATACTACACACGTGTTACCCGTGAGGAACGCATCAGGTAGTTTAATGCAAATACAAGTGAGGAGAAGTAGCAGGAGAAAGTGGCGGCCGGGTCCAGGGCAGAAGACTGGACTCTGCAGGCGGGATGCTGATGCCCCCCCTCAGTAACGCAACTTCTTCCGCACACAGTTGGGGGGTTTAGGAAGCGGCTTCTGCTCCCCTCCCCCAGAATCAGAATGCAGTGTGCTCTGAGGTCTTTTCCTACTTCTTTTAAAGACACCTTCTCACTCTCAAAGCAACAAAGAATAAAGCAGCTGTGTTTATGTGTTTGAATACAAATTATTTTTGCCTCGGGAAAGACACTTTTCAGCGTATTTAATTCTCACTCACTTTGAATGAGGAACTAAATAAATGAATTTATGAATGAATGAGTATCTGAAGAACTTTGAGAATGGGGTCTAGGAGAGAGCCAGGGAGGGCACTCGTTATCTATCCAAGGGGTCAGACGGCCTGCGCAAAGCAGACTCCAGGAAAGGCTGAAGGTTAGTGCGTGGTTTATGTGCCTTCAACCTCCCTGCCACCTGTGGCCCCCAGTTACCAGGTTTTGGGTGTGGAACCCAAGGAATGAGAAATAAGGGGATAAATTTGTGACTAGGGATTTGCCTAGAGTCATCCTTGGTCATATATCAATAATAACAATAACAATAGTAATAGCAGCAGTCGTAATAACAATAGGTAACATTTTTTAACAATTACCATGTGCCAGGCTCTAAACTAACCTCTTTGCATGAATCATCTTAACCAAGTGTCATTAAGATCCAATTTAAATTACAGGAATGTCATAACCTAATTATAGCCTTAGAATATGGGTGGGAAGGAGGTGGGAGGGCAAGGTGAGGGGGGTGGATGGGGGAGGGGGCTGATTGATGGGGTCACCTCTATGGTTTATCTTACAAGGGTACAAGTGAATCTTTCTAAAAGCAGAGTATAAACATTTTAACTCAATAACTAAGAAAATGACCTGAAGGTTATCTTGACCAGTTTGATGAGAGTATTTCAAAATGTACATGAAAACAGCACACTCTACCCCATGATTGCATTAATGTACACAGTTATGCTATAAGAAATTTAAAAAATCCAATTTAAAAGATTATTATTAGCTCCATGTTACAGATCAAAACTCGGACTTAGAGAAAACAGTTAACGAGCCTAAACTACATGGCTAGTACTACGCTATTCATATGTTAATTAAATTACTGGGTGCGTCATTATATTTTACACTTTATAAGGAGTTAGATTATATCAATGCAACCAACGTTTCTCAACCCAGCTGCACATCGGCACCACCCAGCATCTCCACATTTGGAGTTATAGTCAATGATTTCCTAAGTCAAGGTAAAGAATGCCTTGAATTCAGGTGATTCTCTAGATCCCGATCTTGGTTCTGATTTTGGTGCTGAGACTGTCAACCAGGCTCTGGGGTCACAGACACTCTTGTCAAGTAACAGGTGTTTGAGACTGCCCCTCATTTTCCCAGCTGACACCAAAACTGCCTGCCTCTCCCACAATCTATTATTTCAGATCTCAAAAGTGCGAATTATGTTTATTTCTTCAAATTACTTAACTAATGTTCACATTGCAAATCCAGCAAGGGAAATGCCACCACAAATTTGAATAAAGACTGCAGTATAATAGAGTGTCCCTTCCAAGAAAAACAAACTGGAATAGCACAGAGACTACGGAGGCTGGGAAAACACATGTAGGTCATCCAGTCCTGTGGTTCTCAATCCTAGCTGCACAGTAAAGTCATTTGGGGAAACTGTTAAACAACTACAGTGCCAGATCCTGCCCAGCAATGTTTGATTTAACTGATTTGAGGTAATGCCTAAAATTTGGTATTTCTAAAGCTTCCTAGCCATGACGGGGAAGCACAGATTTAGCCCAGCCCCTCATTACCTGAGGCCACTTAGCCAGTCATGGACAGGGCCACAATACATTAGTTTTCTTTGGATCTCTACTGAACCAGAACTATGGTTTGGGGTTCTTTTTTTCCAAAAATGTTCTTAGAAAAAGTGCTAGCCGTAAGCGTTAAAGAAAATCAAAATCACAGACAATTACAAATATGTACACAAATCCGTAAGTACATCACAATTGCCACCTTTCAACGAGTCAGTGTGTTAATTGTAATTGGTCTATTTTCCTTGCTTCAGTAATGAGGAGTGTGATATTTTTCAGAGAAACCACATGGAAAGGCGATTGTCCAGATGCAGGCTAATGGGCGATGCCTTTGACCACACAGGGGCACATGCTCAGTGTGATGCATTGAAAACCATTGCAGTTAATGAGCTGATCCTAATTGTGCTCATTTCCCAGCAACCTCAATAGGCTTGTATCCTGGGAGACAGAATGCATTTCTGGTCACTCATTCTAACCTCAGAAATCAAGGAAAATAACAGACTTCCACAGAGGCCAACCTACCGGGCAATACTGTGACCAGGGAAGCATGGGCTTTTGACAATAAGTGCCTGGGAGGAACAAAGAGAGATGCAGGTACTTGATCACTCTTTCCCTGTAAACACAACACTCACAGCTCTCACAATCTGACTGTAAGTACATGTTTCAGGCAACTAAAATAAATATTCCTACTTCCAAGGTAAAGAAAATAAACTGTTTTATTAACATAAGCTTAGTATCTTTAGTGAGACATATAGAAAAAGATCAGTTTTGTAGGGGAAATGTCTTGAACAAATTAAGAATGCTAAAAATGATATAGTTAAAGATGATATTTAATTTTATTTTTCAGAGCACAAATTTTTAAGCCCTCCAACCCAACCATTTATGCAAAGTACTAATTAAAATGTGTTGTCTGTGTATTAAAGGAGTTTCTTAAACAGTGTTAGAACCCAGAGCATTCAGCAAACACGGGTTGAATGTTTACTAGGCAATGTATTGAGAACACCATATGGGAGGGTGATCAGCTTAAAAATTAATTTGTCCTTTGTTGCCTATTGCTGTACGCCCATCTGAAAAAGAAGGGATCCCAACTCTGTGTTCCTAAAGTCAGGTCCTTCTCACTTACAGAAAGAAAGACAGGTTCAGGTATTGTGGTTTTAAGGACAGGCCCTCGGGGTTATCTTAGACTCCCATGAGCCCTGTTTTTGAAAGAAGGAGCAGAATGAGCACTTCTGTATTAAGGAGTTTGAAAGTGGGGAAATGGGCATCATTCCACTGAATAATCAGGATATGAACAAGGACAAGGTTGCAGATGCTGCAGTCACTTGGAGGCCTTGGAGGTTTCAGGCCCATAGAGTGTACAGGAAGGAACACCAGGAGCTCAGTCCAGGGCACCTACCCAGATGCTGTCATGTGGAGTCTCTACAGAACCTGGGCCAGGACCTGGATCTGGAAACACGGATTGGCAAAGCTGGGTTTACAAATGGTCCCAGCACCTAACCCACATAATCATGTCACCACAGGAAGCAACCATAGTGCACCCCCAGCCAGGGATTTGCCCTACTCAAAAACAAGGACGTTGCTGGAAAACGTTTTAGGATATCACAAGCCCCTGGCATGACTGTACAAAACAAGGTCGGATGCCTCTGAAAACTATTCACATTGGAATTCTCACCAATTTGGAATAATGAGGGCTAATACTAGTTTTAATAAAATTCATCTCAAAAATATAGAATGTATTCCCTGAATATTACAAGAATTTGGCCTCTATTCCATATGTGTAAGAAACTTTATTAACAAATAATGTATGTCACTAAATTCACCTTGAATGTAATGCAATTATATTTTCAGTCATAATTTAATCCAGATGTTCTGTGACAATACAAGGAGAAAAATGGATGTTGGGGTGGATATCACTAAAGACTATTCCCCACATAAATCCCCATCTCTCATTAAATTAGTAAAGGATTTCCTTAGATCTTGCTAAAGACATCTAAAAGGTACTTAGTTTAAATTTGAACACTTTCTCTCATTCACAATCTCATTTATTTATTCTTTCAACCAAGACATGTATTAAATTCCCACTGCCTGCC
>CAUYQV010015100.1:0-11765 GCA_963574575.1 Galagoides demidoff | reverse complement strand
TGACATGGTGAGTAATGGACTTGTGTATATTAAACCAGCCTTGTATCCCTGGGATGAAACCTACTTGATCATGATGTATGACTTTTTTGATAATCTGTAATCTATTGGCGAGGATTTTGTTGAGAATTTTTGCATCTATATTAATTAGTGAAATTGGTCTGAAGTTCTTTTTAGTTGGGTCTTTTCCTGGTTTTGGTATCAGGGTGATGTTTGCTTCATAGAATGTTTGGGGAAGATTCCTTCCTCTTCAATTTTTTGGAATAATTTCTGCAGTACAGGAATAAGCTCTTCTTTGAAGTTTTAATAGAATTCTAGTGTGAAGCTATCCAGACCAGAGCATTTTTTGGGGGGATATTTTTTATTGTTTCTTTGATCTTAGAGCTTGAAATTGGTCTGTTCAGATCTATTTCTTCCTGGCTAAGTCTAGGGAGAGAGTGTGATTCCAAATATTGATCCATTTCCTTCACATTGTCAAATTTCTGGGCATAGAGTTTCTGGTAGTATTCAGAAATAATATCTTGTAACCCTGTGTCATCTGCTGTTATTTCCCCTTGATCATTTCTGATTGAGGTTACTAGAGATTTTGCTTTTCCATTTCTAGTTAGTCTGGCCAAATATCTGTTTTATTTATTTTTTTCAGAAAGTCAACTCCTTGTTTCATTAATTTTCTGAATGATTCTTTTGTTTTCAATTTCATTAATCTCTGATTTAATTTTGGATATTTCTTTTCTTCTGCTGGGCTTAGGTTTAGATTGTTCTTCTTTTTCCAGTTCCATAAGATGGCTTGTGAGTTTGTTGATGCATTCTTTCTGCTATTCAGATGTAGGCATCTAAAGTGATAAATTTTCCTCTCAGGCCTGCTTTTGCTGTATCCCACAGGTTTTGTGCCTTCATTGTTGTTATGCTCAAGGAAGTTAATGATTTCCTCTTTTATTTCTTCCTGCACCTATCTATCATTTGTTTTGTGTGGAACCAGAAAGAAAAATCCATATAGCTAAGGCAGTTGTAAGTAATAAAGACAAAGCTGGGGGCATCAGCCTACCAGAATTTAGACTGTACTGGCACAAAAATAGTGACATAGACATTTGGAATCGAATAGAAAACCAGGAAATGAAACTAACATCTTACAGCCACCTAATCTTTGATAAACCGAACAAGAACATACACTGGGGGAAAAATATCCCTATTCAATAAATGGTGCTGGGAGAACTGGATATCCACATATAAAAGACTGAAACTAGACCTGCACCTTTCTCCACTCACGAAAATTGATTCAAGATGAATAAAAGATCTAAATTTAAGGCACGAAATGATAAAAATTATCAAAGAAAGCATAAGAAAAACACTGGAAGATATTGGCCTGGGGAAAGACTTTATGAAGAAGACTTGCATGGAATTGCAACAACAACAAAGATAAACAAATGGGACTTAATTAAACTGAAAAGCTTCTGTACAGCTAAGGTGACAACAACCCCTCCAAGAAAAAATAGACAACTTATATAATGGGAAAGGATATTTGCATATTTTGAATCAGACCAAAACTTGATCTGTAGAGAACTCAAATTAATCCACACGAGGAAAGCCAACAGTCCATGGGCAAGAGAGATGAATGGAACATTTTCTAAGGAAGACAGATGAATGGCTAACAAACATATGGAAAAATGTTCATCATCCCTAATTATTAGAGAAATGCAAATCAAAACCACCCTGAGATATAATCCAACTGCAGCAAGAATGGCCCACATCACAAAATCTCAAAACTGCAGATGCTGTTGTGGATGTGGAGGGAAGGGAACACTTTTACCCTGCTGCTGGGACTGCAAACTAATACAACCTTTTTGGAAGGAAGTATGGAGAACCCTCAAAGAACTCAAGCTAGACCTCCCATTTGATCCTGCAATCCCATTACTGGGCATCAACCTAGAAGGAAAAAAATCCTTTATCATAAGGACACTTACACTAGACTGTTTATCCCAGCTCAATTTATAATCAGCAAGATGTGTAAACAACCTAAATGCCCACCAAACCCAGGAATGGATTAACAAGCTATTGTATATGTATACCATGGAATACTATTCAGCCATTAAACAAGATGAAGACTTTACAGTCTTTGTATTAACCTGGATGGAAGTGGAACAAATTATTCTCAGTAAAGCATCACAAGAATGGAGGAGTAAGAATCCTATGTACTCAATTCTCATATGAGGACAATTAATGACCTAGTATACGGTGGGAGTGGGGGAAGGGGAGAGCAGAGAGAGAGAGAGAGAAGGAGGGAGGGATGGGAGAAGGGAAGAGCAGAGAGAGGAAAAAATGGAGGGAGTGGTGGTCTCAGGGTGTGACACACCTTTTGGGGAGAAGACACAATTATAAGAGGAACTTTACCCAACAAATGCAAATGTAATCATTGTAACCTGGTTTCTTGTATGCTCAATGAATCCCCAACAATAAAAAAAAATGGAGAATTGCATAATTCCTATTGATCTATCCTTCAAGCTCACTCTTTTCTCTGTCATCTTTATAAGTACACTAGAAAATTTTAAAATGTTGCTTATTATATTTTTAGTATAAGGCCAATATGAAAGCTTCCAAAAGCAGAAAACAAGAAATGAACTATCTCATCTAAGGATGAGAGGACATGGTTTACATCATATGAATTACTATGCTAGAGAGCTAAGAAGAAACTAAATGAGGGTCTTTAAACCTTCCCCTCCAAGGGAAGGTTGTGCATTGCCTGAGTCAAGACTCAACTTGGAAAATGTACCTCTGAACAAGGGCTAGCACAGAATGAAGGTAGGCTGGAAAATCATCCAGAAGTAGATCATTCATTCAACACTTCCCTGGGAGATGTAGTGATTTATTTATTTATTTATTTTGAGACAAAGCCTCAAGCTGTCCCCCTGGGTAGAGTGCTGTGACATCACAGCTCACAGCAACCTCCAACTCCTGGGCTCAAGCGAGTCTCCTGCCTCAGTCTCCCAAGTAGCTGGGACCACACGCACCCGCCACAATGCCCGGCTATTTTTTGGTTGCAGCCATCATTGTTGTTTGGTGGGCCCAGGCTGGATTCAAACTCGCCACCTTAGGTGTATGTGGCTGGTGCCTTCGCCACTTGAGCCACAGGTGCCAAGCCAGATGTATTGATTTCTGAAGCTTGAAACAGATTCTGGAGGGGAGAGGAAAGAGAAGAAACTAGAAAAGAAATTAAGTTTTGAACTGAATTCTAAATTTTAGTTGATAAATTGCTAGATTGGTCTAAATTTTCATAATTAGATAGGAGTAGAAATTTATGATATAAAATAAATTTAGTTTTAAGAATAATATGAATCTTTATTTGAAGCCATTGATTTTTATAAGTGCTTGTAAATATAAATTTATACCCTCTGTCTTTTTTTTCCTTAAGCTTTCTTAATATTTGTACACACTACATATTTGTACTATTATTTATTCATTCAGTAAACATTTATCAGAGTGCACACTTTAACAAATACATTGCTAATAGGGTTACTAATTTGATTACAGATCACCCAAATTACTTTTTTTTAGCTTAAGTATACCCAAATATTTCATTTCATAAGTATACTTAAATACTTCATGGGACATTCTTACATAAGAACAATTTTTTGTTTTTCTGAAATTTAAATTTTTTAACTGGGTGTACTGTATTTATATTTGCTGAAGCTGACAAGTATTTAAACATAAAGAATTACATGCTATGTTTCCTATTGATCTATCCTCTCTTTTCTCTGTCATCTTTATTCTCCTATTAAGTACACTAGAAAATTTTAAAATGTTAAAATTTTATGGATATCACAGCTTATCACAGCTTATGGATATCACAGCTTAGTAATCATGCATAAAAATAATTATAAACAGGTATGATGAAAGCAGTGATAAAGATAAGCACAGATATTATAGAAAAACTGAAGGTTGGCTACTTAAGTCTTAAGAGGATAGGATGGAGAGAGGTAAGAGATAGTTTTCTAGGGAAAGTGATGTTTGAATTGGGCCATAAAGGATGAATTGAATTTGACCAAGCAAAAAGAAGGAATGGTGAAAGACATTTTAGTGAAAGGAACCATTTGGGGGGAGGTGGTAACCAGTATATTGTCTCCAATGAAAAACAGGTAGCAGATTTTAGAGAATCTATATGCCAGGTTACATTAATTTAATCTTGTGAGGATGACCTGAGATAGACTAGAGCAGGACTAGAAAGGATTCAGAGGAGAGAATAATGAGTGTGTATACATATACCCACATATATCTAGCACACACACACACACACCCACACCAGAACCAGCAGAACTTGGTGATTCATTTGAATATGGGGAGTGTGGGAGAGAGAAGAATCATGTACTTGTATTCTCAGGACTGTGGGTAAAGTACCTCTGTGGGATATATGGTGGGCATCTGTTGTGGATTGAATTGTATCTTATCAAAAAGATATGCTGAAGTCCCATCTCATAACTGTGAATGTGATCTTACTTGAAAATAGCACTTTTGTGGATGTAACCAAACTAAGATTAGATCATTGATTAGGGTGGGCCCTGATCCAGTAGGACTGACACCCTCAAAGAAGAAAACAGAGAGACACGGAGAGGAGAACGTCACGTGAAGACACAGAAACACGCAGGGTAAAGATGTGAAGAGGAAAGCAGAGATTGGAGCGATGTGTCTACCGGCCAAGGAACACCAAAGATCGCTGGCCATCATGAATAGCTAGGAAAGAGGCATGGACCTGAAGGAGTGCTCAGGAGGAAGCTATTCTACTGACATCTCAATTTTAGGGTTGTAACCTCCAGAACTGTGAAGAATAAATTCATTGGTTTAATCTACCCAGTTTGTGGTATTTTGTTATGGACATGCTAGGCAACTAATGGGACACTCCAAAGCTAGGGGAGAGCACAAACCTAAAAATGCATGTTTGTAAGCACTAATAAGAATAAAGGTAACAGCTAATTTTTATAGAGCTTACTCTGTGGCAGGCTCTCTGTCTTTTCCACCTACTAGGTTATGTAATTGTTACAACAAACCCATTTGGTAGCTACTATGGTCATTCCAAGTTTTTAGACGAGGAAACCAAAACACAGAGATTTTAAATGACATCCCTAAAGTCACAAAGCCAGACAGAAAATGGCAATGCCAGAAACATGCTAGGAACATGTTCTAACATCCACGATGTAGGGAGTGCTTTGCTTTTCTGCACATAAATGTTAATTAATACCAAAAGAGAAGGTGGGATCATGCTCAGTGGCAATGCTAAGTAATCAAACTCTGACAATTCACATGCTTTGTTCCTTGACTTTTTTAATTTCAGAGGCTGTGAAGTAAAACACTCATTTGTTTAGTCATTTGTGCATTTACTCGTATCTTAGGGAAGTCCTTGGGAAAGAATTACCATTCTGGAGGAAAAAAAAAGTTCTCAAGAGTAGGAGGCATTTCCCTCATCACTCTTATCTGATCTTCCTGCCTAGCCAAGATGCATGAGTACACCAGCCTCAAGTGCACACCTTCCATCCTGTGATCCTGAGGATGGAAGACAAATGCTAATTAAAGGTGGGAAATACGAGGGTTTGGGGGGGTGGATCTTGATTCCCTGATGACATCCTTGAATAGTTCTCTCCAGACTGTCTATAGCCGGTCCTTTTGTTAGATAAGAAATATGTAGCACTATCACTCTAAATGCTATTCTGTTTCTGTCATTTAAACCTAAATGCAATTCTAACTGATACATTGGGAGAGTGTTTATTTATTTATTTATTTATTTGTTTATTTATTTATTTATTTTGAGACAAGCCTCAAGCTGTCCCCCTGGGTAGAGTGCCATGGCTTCACTGCTCACAGCAACCTCCAACTCCTCGGCTCAAGCAAGTCTCCTGTCTCAGCCTCCCAAGTAGCTGGGATCACAGGTGCCTACCACAACGCCCAGCTATTTTTTGGTTGCAGCCATTATTGTTTGGCGGGCCCGGGCTGGATTCGAACCCGCCACCTTAGGTGTATGTGACTGGCGCCTTAGCCGCTTGAGCCACAGGCGCTGAGCCAGGAGAGTGTTTATAAAGAAGCACTGAGGAAAACTAACTCTGAAGGAGGAGAAACAGATTGAAAAAGAATGATTGGGGAGTTTCAGGGAGAACTGGAAGGTGAAGTGTAAACAAAACAAAGGGAGTAGAGGGTTTTTGGAAGGTTAGAGTACATGATTTGATGTAATCATTGATAGATTGGTAGATTGTAGGTGACATTATGAGGGGTGATTTCTGTGATCTGTTAGGGGAAACATTTAGATTGTACTGATTTGAAGAAAGATGTAGAAAAGTTAAGGGAGAAAATACAGCAAGTGTGAAATAATATCCTCCAATTTTTTGATGAATCAGGGGAGGATATGTTGGAGCATAGTTAGAGGGAGAGGGAGAGTCAAAGAAGGGCTATATTTGCTGCCCATTTGTCAGAGACTGAAACATGTTTATAGGATGGGGAAGGAAGAGCAGGAATGACGATGGAGTGGGCTCTTCCAGGAATGGGAGTAGACGGGGTGAAGGACATTGGAAGAGATGGTGATCATGAACAAGGCTGAAGGAATCTTGTTTCCTGAGAATAGAAAAAATGAAATGGAGAAGGGTGAGAATTTAGTTAATTCTAATAAGAAAGCAGGACATTGGCTTAGCACCCGTAGCACTGTGGTTATAGTGCCAGCCACATACACCGAGGTGGTGGGTTGGAACCCCGCCCGGGCCAGCTAGACACCTGCAACAAAAAAATAGCCAGGAGTTGTGGTGGGCACCTGTAGTCCCAGCTACTTGGGAGGTTGAGGCAAGAGAATTGCTTAAGCCCAAGTTTGAGGTTACTGTGAGTTGTGACACCACGGTACTCTACTGAGGGCAACATAGTGAGACTCTGTCTCAAAAAAAAAAAAGAAAGAAAAAAAGCAGGATGTTGAGAAAGAGACTATATCATAAGCAGATATTTTTTTCTGAATTATTTAAGAGGCAAGGCCATTCAAGTGTGGGGGTGGAGTTAAGAAGGTCATATGAAAAAAGTAGAAAATAGGGACTAATTCTCACATAAACTGGATTTGATTTTGACCAAAGTACATTATCTGAACAATAATTTTTAATTCAACTTGTTAATATGTTGTTTACGATATTGCATCCTCATTTATAAGTGAAATATGTTATAATTTCTCTTTATAATATTTTGTCCAATTTTAATATCAGGTATATCTAGATGAAATAGAATGATTTTGAAGTATTTCTTCTTTTTCTATTGTCTATAAGATTTGGCATGATCTGTTTTTTGAAATTATCTTCTATTTATAAAAATAAATATTCTCTATTTTTTGTGACTTGGAAAAAAAATGTTAGCTGATGACTCCATACTGAACCTCAGAGTCAAAGCATTCTATAATAGACATACTCTTATCTGACAATGTAAATGTTACTTTCTTTGCATTATTATTATTGTTGCTCAATATTTAGTTGCAGCAATCATCTGATTTCTTTTCCGAATGTATTTATCTTCATTCATTCTTTACGAGGTTTTCGTTTCTAGTCCTTATCTTAAACATTGTTACTGTCATTAAATTTTAAGCCTCTTTAATTTTGTGAAGGCAAAAGGTGGAAACCAAATAAACACATGTACATGTATAGAGAAAATTAAAAAAAGAGAGAGTAGTAGGGATCTGGATTCTGAAGTGTGTCTTATTTCATTTTCTGTTGCTTATAAAACAAAGGTTAAAGCCTGCTTCAGGTGCAATGATACCAGCTCCTATAAGTTGGTCTTCTCCAAAGCTAAGAACTTTGCAGCGCCCCTTGTGAATAGAAGTGAGCCTCAGCACAGACCTGGGAGCAGAGGTTAGCCAGTACCTGACCGCTCAGAAGAAAGACCACTTTCTGCATGGCATCTCCACAGAACAAAAGCCTCTTTTAGTGCCCATTGGTTTTCCCCAAAGCCCAAATCCTATAGATTATTGTGACTAGATGGGGCTATGGTATTTTTTTTTTTTTTACCCTCTAAAAAGATATTGAAAGAACTCACCATTATCATCGCAACTTCAGTTTGTAAAAGCTTGGGGAGATGATAGTATCGGTAATCATGCCAGAGAAGAGAAAAGAAAAGGTTATTATCTAGCAAAGTCTTCTTTGGAAGAAGATTACAGAGTAGATTTAATCTTTGCAAAATGCTGACCCTGGGCCCAATGATCCCTGGAAAGAATGCAGTGATCCTTACAGCTGCCAAGTTTGCTTTGTCTTTAGTGCCCCAGCAGGCTGATCTGGTTACCAGGCACACCTGGACTTTCCTTATAGCACAGGGAGAGAATTGCCTTATGTTGGGTAGAAACAGGTGGTGCTGTAGCGAGGCCACCTGAACCAGAACTCTCTGTGAAGGAGGGAAAGGTTCCTTGGTTTGGTCACAGTTCAAAGCCACCATGGGAAGTTATTCTGAAAGCCATTCTGCTTCCTTTCTGTTTCATATCCATCAAGGCTTTTTTTTTTTTTTTAAATAGAAAGCAGGAAATATTTAAGAAGGAGAAAATGTCTCTGTTCAGTCTTTGCATTCTAATCAAGCTGTAATCTTAACAAGAGCAGGTTGATTTATGAAGTTAACAGGGAACATCGTTTCTGGAAAGACATCTTATTCCAAAAGGCATGTAGTGTGGCGTGAGAAAGAGACTGGAAGGGGCCAGGGATGTAAGGAGGACCAAAGCTGCTGCAGTCGGGTCTTTTGTGTTGTCATTGTTCCTGTCTACCTCTGACATCCTCAAGAAAGTTGGGTACACAGAGAAGGGATTCGTCAGTCCTACCCCAGCTGGGTAGTTCCTTGTAGCTCTGCTGAGACCTCTAAATGCCCCCTTGGGGATGGGGTCAGGAGGAGGAGCTAGAATACACTTGTGGCAGAGAGGAGACCAATCTTCTAAAAACTACTTAGGGCATGTGAAGAATGAGAAGGGCTTGGCAACAGAGATTCAAGAATTATAAGAAAATCCAGATAACAGAAATACCTATTTTGAGTTAAAAAAATTCATAGGTGCAAAACTTTGGGGAAGGGGTTCCAGCTATCTATCGAGGATAGGGTGAAGGTTGGTGGGGGGTGAATGTTAGAACCAATTACACTATGTGCTTTAGAAAGTTAGCAAAGCACAAAGTTGAGTGTGTTTTCAACAATGTAATCCAGTTTATCTGAATATTAGGAATAGCCTTGAAAAGCAAAGAAGGCAGCCTGAATTGAAAGCAAGGGACAGTTTCTGCCTCTTGCCTTGGTGTGCTGTGGGAGTGCTGCTTGTACTGACTGGTATGTCTCAATTGTGTTGTCTTGACAAACTCCCCTCCTTAGCTTTTTCTACCACCTGCTGCCTCCCCAGTTACTCCCAAGACGAGACTAGAAACCCAATTTATCAAGTTCAAGGAAAAAGTGAAAATTCCAAGAAATCTCACTTTAAGTTACTTCATGCAGTAGAAAGCCAGGCACCTCCTCTTTCATGCTTAAAAAATAGAAGTTGGCAATTAAACTTCCAGAACCAAGAGGCTAAGAAAAAAATAAGTGGGGAAGATTTCAATGAGAAAAACAGCTGAAGTTCCTGCTTTCTTAGGAAGGTCAGGCTCTGCAAGGTGACTCTCATCAATATGCCCTTTGCTTCCCAGCTCCCAAAGGGCCCAACCCAGGGTCCACATGGATACATTTGGTGTGTCAGGACAAAGCATTGCTGTCCTTGTGAGCTGTGCTCCCCTGCCAGCTAGCTGGGAGCTGCCTTACTCAAGGCCGGCCGCCAGTCAGACAAACAAATCTTGGGGAAGAGGCCATCCTGGATGTGTTGACCTCTCTTCACCATGTGGGGCTGACTCAGAAGAGTTTCATGGCAAGCTGAGGTTCTCCCTCTCACTTCCAATCAGCAAGCTAGACCTTACCCCCAAAAGGACCTATGTGACCTTAACAGACCATTTAATCCCTCTGAATCTATTTTCTCCTATGTAAAATGGATATTTGACTATCTGCTCTATATTCTGACCAGGTTAGGAGGATGTCCAAGGAGGCAATATTTGGTAGCTGTTGTAGGCATCTTCCTCATTTGAGGTCAGGAGTGTGAAGATAAATCTCTCTTGCTGAGCCCTCAGGTCTGAGAACCTTTAATAGTGGTTCTCAACCTTCCTAATGCTACGAAACTTTAATACAGTCCAAAGGGGTCGTGACCCACAATTTGAAAACGGCTGCAAAAAAGGGAGGTGGATAGGCCTTAACATTGAACAGAGAGATGCATCTGACGTGCAAGTGCTCCAGGGGAAGGTGTTCAAGGACGGGTTTATACCTGGGGGTGAGATGTCTGCCAAAGCCACTTGCCATGAAAAGCCTCTTGCACCTGTCCCAGCCCTGCCCCTTTCAATTCCTCAGAAATTGCTATGTCCTTCACCCACCCACCCATGCTGGGAAGATGGGAATCAACTCTGTCACATTATGAAAATGAAAACAAAATTTAAAATCAGAAAAAAAGATAAGATATCCTTCAGTGGAAAAAAAAAATCTTTCACTTATCCTAAGAAATCAAGACAAATCCATTTGGGTGTGATCAGAGATAAAGAGTAAGAAAAGGAAGCCATCCAGGATGAGGCCATGGGCTGTGCAGGTGGCAGATCAGGTGAGAGCCCCTGGAGCACCTAAGAGGCCATGTCAGGGCAGCGGCAAGGGAGGGCATGGAGAGTGCATTGGAGGGCAAAGTGTGTGTGTTGATACTTTGCAAACCGGGGGTCATATGAGGATTATCACGTCTAATATGTTGTTACCCAGGAACAATAGCCAACATTAACACAGTGCTCTATGCCAAGCATGGTTCCAAATGCTGTGCTTTTATTAGCTTATTTAGTCCTCTCAATAACCCATGCGGTAGGAGCAATCTCCCTCCTGATAGCATAGGTGAAAGAAATGAGGCCCAGAGCAAATAAATCCAGGAAAGGGGCAGTCTCGAGATTTGAATGCAGGCAATCTCTAATGCCGACTCTGTTAACCACTTAGTATACTGCCTCTGCACATTAAATTTCTCCATAAAACTTACTGTGAAGAATGTTTGTATTGTAAATCATTTATTTCTAGGTGAGGATATGACGTTTATCGATATTCCATAAAAGCAAATTAGCTGGCAGGGATGGAACGGACGGAGAGTCAACATCTGCTTCGTTATTAGTTGAATGTATGTTTGTCGCCCTCACTAGGTTTTCAGCCTCCTGAAGATCAAGGATTCTATTTCCTCTGTCTCCCTTGTAACAGTTGGTATAGGTCTTTGCATACAGCAGGAGCTTATAAGTGCCTATCAGTCAATTCCCATAATATCTCCCCACACCCACCTCCAATTTAGCAGCCCTATGCACAGTTTCTAAACACACCCAGGGTTGATCAGAGTCAGCAAGCTGCTCCTTGCGTGATTCCTCCCCTGGCATGGCATTGTAGCTGGGTAGTGGCTGCCTGGTCAACCATTACATTTCTAGCCCCCTCACATCCTGAGGGGGCTGTTTGAAATTATGGCAATGAAACTGAATAGAAAGCCACCCAGACAAATGGAGATTTAGCTAGAAAAAAAATAAACTTTTTTTTATTAAATCGTAACTATGTACATTAATACATTTATAGGGTACAATGTGCTGATTTTATATACAATTTGGAATGCTTACATCAAACTGGTTAACATAGCCTTCACCTCACTTACTTAATTGTTGTGTTAAGACATGTATACTCTGCTCTTAATAGATTTGACATGTGATGTGTGAACCCATTATGATTTGGGG
>CAUYQV010015089.1:0-48195 GCA_963574575.1 Galagoides demidoff | reverse complement strand
ACCAAAAAATGGCCGGGCGTTGTGGCGGGCACCTGTCGTTCCAGCTACTTGGGAGGCGGAGGCAGGAGACTCGCTTGAGCCCAGGAGTTGGAGGTTGCTATGAGCTGTGATGCCATGACACTCTACCCAGGGGGATAGCTTATGGCTCTGTCTCAAAAAAAAAAAAAAAAAAAAGAAAGAAATAAGAAGTGGAAATAGAGCTTCATGGCACTTCAGCATACAACTGGAGGCTCAGAAAATTAAATACTGTAAAACCATTACAAGTTGACCAACCAAGGGACTGTAAAAAACTGGTCAACATAGGGAGGTGATCAACATAAGGAACTAGCCCCACTGTACTGATATGTACATGTGGTGGACATCCTATCTATGAAAATTAGCTCATCTTAAGGAGGTGGTCAGCTATGGAGGTCCTACAATATACTCATCTAAAAAGAACTAGATTTGCAATAAAGGCATCTGGCCAAGGTTGTATACAATAAGAGTAGCAAGGACCCTTTTGACAAATATCTTCCTTAAGCCTTAAAATACCACTCCACTAAAACCAATAAAAGTTAGTCACAGCTGTGATGTTAATCTGCATCTTCCAGAAGATGCAAAAAAAAGGGATGCTATGGGTAAGAAAGTCACTTAGACATGCACCCTGCAGGCCCTTCTACCTCATGAGTATCCCTCATGTGAGGTTGTCATCAGGACACACTCACTGGTCCAGGTCACTGAATGACACTGTGAGTCTTGGGCGATGAGGTGCAGTGATCACTGCTGTTCACAGGTACAGTGATCTTGTGATACAGTGATCACTGTTGTTCATAGGTGCAGTGATCGCTGTTCATGGGTACAGTGTATTTGCGGCTTAGTGATCACTGCTGTTCCCAGCAATGCCCAGGTGTGAGAAGAACAGAAAGGAGCAGAGATGAGGAGAGTGCCCTAAGTGAGACTGAGCACAGTGAGATAGGCTAAAATCAGCATTCAAAGTTGTGCCTAGGGGCTACTCTGGTAGCTTCTAGGGTGTGGAAAACCTCTCCAAGTCATCAGAACTCTTTCTTTTTTATCTTCTACACAATATTATCTTCCTCTAATGTCCTGAAGCATGTTTCTACAACCATCAAATATTTCCTTTACTGCTCAGTAGTTCTAAGGCAGAAAGAGGCAAACATACAGAGAGTTGCTAGGCTGCTGGTAGAAAGTCAGCTGCTTCAGACAGTGAATCACTGACCAGAGTGTAGGTTAGCTGGTTCCTTCCCCAATGCTTGTAGAAATCCAAATTGGTAGCCCAGGGACTAGGGGACACCTACTAGGTTGAATAACATTTTTCTTTACTTAAGATGGAGTTTTACCAAACCGTCTCTATCATCCCCTCTTCCTTAGCAGGGAGAAAAACATCTGACCATCATGTCTTTGTTTCCTGTGCTACCTACAGTCCCCAGAATCATTTCTCATAGCTCTACTAACCTCCTTTCATTTCTCCCACATGTACTTTATGAGTTCATTTCATCATTGTCGTCTACATATTATGTCTTCATCTTCTTCAACCACAAATGATTATTAGTGATCTCTAGTTTAACCAGGTTTAAGGAACTACACTGTGGAGCAAAGATTCAGACATGATATGACTCAGAATCAATTCTGTCTTTTATCCCTTGATGATGTTTTGACTGGAGATCATTATTTTTCTAGAAGTTTGAAGCATTCAGTCCCTCATGAGAAAAAAGATCCCCATATCCTGGAATTCTAGTTCCTCAAAAAAGAAAACTATATTTATGTTCCTACTTCTTTGACATTTAAGTCAAGTTTTTTTTCTTCTTCCTCCTCAGCAATTCACAGCTTTAGGGATGAATCATAGCCATGAACCAAGATAACTAAAATTAGTCAAGAAAGATGGGGGCAGCATTTTGTTGAAGGTTTTCAACTCCTATCTTCTCTCAGAATGTTGGAGAGAAAGCACTCCTACACTTTCCTACATTGTTTTTCTTTTTTCTCTTCCATTTTCTATTTTCCAAAGGCATCTGGAGGGTTTATTTGTGTGGGTGGTTTTCATCTGCTACTTCATGTTAGTTGGGTATTGGGTCTTCAGATAGACAAGGCCTAAGGTCACTTGAACATTCTGGTGTCGGGAGGAGTCTTAAGAGGATAAAGCCCATATCTGTGCCTACAAAACTCCTCCTGTAGCTACTCACTGAAAACTATTACCACTGTCATTATCTTCTCTCATTCCATGGCTATTAACAAATCTCTTCATGTCATCACCAGCTTTTCTTTGTTCCTTGCTTATTAGACAACAAAGAATTTGAAATAGCATATCACCCCAAAATATTAGTATTTTCAAAAAGAATTTCTGAATATTTAATCATAAATTTTTAGGCAAGTAGGGGAGAGATTTGGGGGCCAATAGTTTGGCTCTGACACAGAATGTAAGTCTTTTACTTGGATTTGCTACAATATGCTACTTATTTAGGAACTGAGACATACTGCCTGCTACCATGATTAGTTAGAACCATGTCCAAATCCCATCTTAGACTTTTATTCAATGTGCTATAGAAAAAAAATTTTTTCATGATATTAAGTGAACTGTCTTTTAAGAGATTCTAACGTTAAATTCAAATGTCTGTTAACCTTTGGCAAATAACACCTTAAAATGTCTTCAGGACTTCTTCATCCCTTCGTTCAAGTACTAAGAAAAATTTTCCCCTGGAAAAAATAATCATTCTTTATGATTATAGGTGTTGAGGCAGACCCCATAGCTCAGTGGGTAGGGTGTCAGCCACATATACCAAGGCTAGAGGGTTTGAACCTGGCCCAGGCCAGCTAAAACAACAATGACAAGTGTAACAAAAACAATAAAAATAGCCAGGTGTTGTGGCAGGTGCCTATAGTCTCAGCTACTTGGGAGGCTGAGGCAAGAGAATCACCTAAGCCCAAGAGTTTGAGGTTGCTTTGAGCTGTGATGCCACAGCACTCTACTGAGGGTGACATAGTGAGACACTGTCTTAAAAAAAAAAAAAAGAGAGAGAGAGAGAGATTATAGGTGTTGAAACAACTCTGAAATTGGAGAGAGAAGGAGGGCCCTGAGCATTTCCAAGAAGGCCAGTCAGAGCTCCCAGCAATTTTAATAAAATGTCCAACCAAAGGCTTCAGGGAGGTTTATTTTCCTAAATGCCTTGAAGGCAGGTGGTTTTTCATTATGAGGATGGTTCATTTTCTTAATCTTCATTTTTTCCCTTGGCCCTGAAACATTTTTTCTTCCTTTTTTTCTTTTTGGTTTGTTTTAGACAAATTGAAGAAATACTAAATAGCTGTGTGGCTTTTGGCAGCTGGAGTAATGTCTCTGAACCTCCTTACAGATGATCGTCTCCCACTCTTAGCAGGATGGCACCACTTCGGGGCTCTCCCACACTCCCTTTCTCCAGATGCAGGCCCATGGCAGACAGCATTAGCAGATCCCAGCAGTGATGGGCCCAGCATCTTTCCCTTTGAGTACAGACTGAGACCCCTGGCACCACAACTCAGATGAAGTGTCCGCAGATGCTATCGTTAGGCCACCTGACAGGTCTCAGCAAACCTTTTGACAGCCCTAGTGGTGTAATTGTAGGAACACACAGTAGAGCTGGCGGTTCACAGTTTAAAGTCAAAAGGATGTAGTGTTGATGAAGAAAGTAAGCTGTGAGAAGAGGTAGATGAGGTGTCCTCCTTCCGCTTTACTTCTGAAGATTTAAAATGAATCGATTCCACCTAAGGAACCCGAAACAATAGCTTCCTGTTGGAGTCTCTTATTTTTTTCTTTGTATAAGTTTCTCTCTTGCTTTTTCACCCTCCAGACACACTGTGTCCTCTGCCTGTTCCGCATATTCCACATGCCCCTCCCACCCACCTACTGTTCATCATGTTCCTTTTCTTCCCAGAGAGAGAGGGGAGGGGGGGGTGAACACAGGAGCATCGCTGTTTTTTCCCAAAGATGGGGACCATATTTAAGAAAATAGCAATTCGCATCATCCCATCTTTGTGCTGAGTAGCGTGACATGTCGTCTGTTTTTCCCAAATGCTTCTTGGTTCTCTCCTACCTGTGCCTCGGGGTGTCATCGTAACACGTAATGTCAGATGCTCTGGCCAACAATAGGGATAAAGGAATAACACAACCTGTCACTACAAAATTGTTTATTTATGTCCTCAGTGATGTAAACTTGGGGTAGTTTCCATTCTTCCCTGACCATCACACTTTCTTCTTGTCCCCCCATCCTTCTAAGTCACCCCCACACACACACACACACACACTTTCCAAAATAATAAAAAATGGAAAAAGTTTAAATAGACATTCTTGCTCATAGACAAATAATATTCACTAAAACATTTTAAAATACAAAAGTAGCATAAGGCATTGACAATTATATCAGTCTCTGATCAGTCTGCCCAGCTTAGAAAAGAAAACTTTAGTGCTTCACTGGACTGTAAATGCCCTCCTCCAAATGATATGGGCAGTATGAGTGTTATACTCTGTTCCATCCTGGTCTCTTACTATCTAATTACTCTAGAAAAGCCTATTTTGAAAGGGAACTTTCCAGATTGTATAGTCCCTATAATGATCATGACTCCAGAGTGGGGAGAAATACTTGTGTGTCTCTAGGGGAGGAGACAAAATGAAAGAAGTCCAGATACTTTTCAGAGAGAAGCAAAGAAGATGTTTTGTCAAAGTAGATGAGATAATTACATTTTGGCGAGGTTCTGAGTGCCTGACGAAGCCCTAAAGGGTTTTGATTTTGTCATCAAATCTCTGCACTTGTGATTTTGACCACTTTGCAAATGAGGACTCTGCTTTGCAGAGATTGAAAAACTTATCCAAGGTTATCTATCAACTAAATGTCAGAGCTAGGAGTTGAGCCCAGGTATAGAAAGCAGAAAAGATAAAAAGCTGGGTAGAATGTTGAACTTACTAACACTGCCGTAATGAACTATTTAAAAGAGGTTTTAAAACAGAGGGAAGCAATGGCTTGGCACCAATAGCTCAGCAGCTAGAGTGCCAGCCACATACACCAGAGCTGACAGGTTTGAATCCAGCCCAGGCCTGCCAAACAGTAATGACAACTACAACCAAAAAATAGCTGGGCATTGTGGCGGGCACCTGTAGTCCCAGCTACTTGGGAGGCTGAGGCAAGAGAATCGCTTAAGCCCAAGAGTTGGAGATTGCTGTGAGCTGTGACACCACAGCACTCTACTGAGGGCAACATAATGAGACTATGCCTAAAAAAAAATGGAGAGAAGAGGAAGATCAACTGGGTGTGGACAGCTGAGAAGTGGTGGCCTAGAGATAGACATTGAAAGCAGGATAAGAATGGATTTGAGGGGCTGTCAAAGGCTACGCTGAAGTAAGTTCGGACCTGTTAAGTGTCAGCAGCAGATATGCAGCAGGAACTGGAAGGACCTGGAGAGATGTCTGGACTCAGGCATGGCCTGAGGGGAAGGAAGGAAGGACCATTGGTTAAAACAGCAGGGTTGCAGGAGGGGGTGGCTGACAAAGGACGGCCTGTTGAGAACTAGCCCAACAGCGAATCAGGACCCAGACCTGCTCTGGGGCTTACAGTGTGTGACCGGCGCCTTCTTCAGGTGACGGCAGACCAGGCTTGCACTCTAGAAAGCTGATTACTTGGGGTGGAATAAATAATTTCCTGGGACACCAGAGAGATGGGAGCCAGGGGACGCCCCACTTGAGGGTTCTAGAAAATTGGATAGTACTGACCAAAGAGCCTTCAGATTCCATTGTCTTGGCCACCTGCTGGCTGCCATTTCTTCAATTTAGTGTCTATGTTACTTGCCAAAGTACAGTCACCCTAGTGAAGAGAACAGCCTAACTACAATCAGAAATTGTATTTATGTGCTCACTCACTCATTCACACAAGAAACATCTACTCAATACTGCTAAGTAGCGTGTCAGTCACTTTTACCTTGGTTCAATACATTTATTAAATGCTTTACTGAAAACTGGATTTCTTGGGTCAAGTTGGAGATGAAATATCTCTCTATACACACATACACACACATATACACATTCTGGAGTCTAAAATGGCCAAAGCAGGCACCAGAGAGGAAAGAAACTTAAAATTCAATAGCTGGAGGTAGTCAAGTGCATAGTTTCGGTCAGAATGTTTTCTCTTCAGAAAACTCTGTTCTGGGGAAGGGTTGTGTTGTGTTTTGTTTTATTTGGTTGTGTTTTTCTTTTTGTTTTTGTTGCTGTTTTGCAAGTTACTCAAGTTATTAGCTTTACTTTTGCTTTATACCATTACAGAAATCTTCCTCCTGTACCCAGATGGCAGGACATTATGCAGGAATGAGAAACACTTCTTTAAAAGGAAGCCTAGGCGGACATATTAGGAGCCGCCTCTAATCCTTTTTGGAAGCAGGTTGTGTATAAGTCCTAAATAAATGTATCTTCACCGAGAATGCATGTGAAATAGCAAAACCATCAACATCTCTATATATAAAACAGGAGGAAATGAGATCAGAACGTCAGCCCAAGGAATTTAGGTTAGCTGCAGGGAGGAACTTCTACCTGAAAGCTATTAATTATTGAATAAATTAATTTGGAAAATTTTAAAGAAACTTTCCTAGGCATCTTTGAAAACAACCTTAGTTCCATTTCTCTGAGAGCCTTGATAAATCTGCTTGAATGAGACAGACAAATGCCTCTGTGAGATTTTTCCAGCCTGAGGAGTCTAAGACTTCAGCATAAGGTCAGCACCACAGTCTTGTCATGTGCGTTGATCCTATCTTTTCAAGCTAAGCATTTAAGAAAATGAAACTTCAAGGTACCCAAATAATTCAGTATGCCCTAAATACATCACCCCTTCTCCTGATGCTTTCCTTTCTGTCAATGGAATGATCATTTTTTAAATACAATCTTGAAACTTTGCAGCTCACCTCTCACCTTTGCCAGCTTTAGGGCTCCAGTTTTTCTCACGTGAATAATTGTAATGGGCCATTTCTCTTGCCGCCCCTAATCCTCTCTCTGCTCCAGCGTTGTATAGCCTTTCTACCAGGTTACTGAAAAATCCTCTCAGAGTCCCATTTTGTCCGTGCACAAAGTCCTCAACAAGTAACATTCAAAAGTCTCCTGGTCCGACTCCTTTCTGAGATCCTTTTTCCTGCTGTTCGGGCAGTGTTCTCTGCTTCTGCCTAACTGAGCTGCTAATTGTTCTGAGGATCTGCATTCCCGGCTTGGGGCCTGTTAGCCAGGACAGGCTTGAGCATGATGGGGGCGGGCGGTGAAAAAACAACCACAAAATGATAGAGGCTTCTAACAACAAAAACGTATTTCTTGCTCATACCACATGTCCATATTAGGGCAGCAGGACCTGTGTTCACATAGTCACCCAGGGGCCCAGCTGGGAATACTCCATATCAACAGAAGGTTCCAAAGTCACAAGGTACAAGGAAGAGCACAGAATAAATGGAGCACTGGCTGGTAAAGCTTCCACTTGCACACGGCACAGGTCGCCTCCATTCCTGCTTCATTAGCAAAAGCTCGTGACACAGCAACGTCTAACTTCAAGGAAGGCAGGGAAGGCGCCTTACTGCATGCCCCAGACACAGACACACAAAGCAGCGCTGATGACTACGGAAGTCTATCCTTCTGGACACAAAATATTTGGCTCACTTGTTCTCCTGCAAACAAATTACACTTATGACCCTCCACCAACAAGGGGAGGTGGGGAAACCAAAGCACATCCTGGTACAACATGAACTTCAAAGTTTCCAGTCCCTGGGTGGTTTCTCACAGTTTGTACAACAGAGAATGATGTGCAGTAATACCTACATCTGGTCTAGCTGTGTCTTGGAGACAAATTGTCTGCCTCCCACATACCAGATATATCATATCCAATATATGATGGTGGAAAAAGAACAAGATGCCCACAATAAACACTGTCGTTCTGAAGGAAGAAGATGAGAGGTAACTGCAGGTATCAGTCCTTAGAAATTCTGCAGTCCCACCGGGTAAGATGCTGCAGGCCCTCTGCCCTGGGAGTAGTAGCCTTCTTGGTAAGGCTATAATTAAGGCACCATGTCCTTTTCTGTTGTCCCTCGTGTCTCCTAGCTCACTGCTCTGGGAGAGTCTTCCGCGTGTATTGTCTCCCTTGACTGTGTCTGTGCACATGTCAGGGAACACGTGCTCCTTCAGAGCCCAGGAGACATTGCAGGACTCCTTCAGCTACCAAGTCTTCCATCTCAGCAGCACGGCGCTCTCTAAACTGGAGTAGGGCCTCTTGTCTGCTGACTCCAGTGAGTTCCATGTACCAACAGTCACACTCACAGAATCCTTCTAGATACAATTATCATTTTTGCTCAGTTTTTTTGCCTTCCCACCCCCATGCCCGCTATCTTAGATACTCTCAGCTCATCAGGCTAAGTAGGAGAACCAAACTTAATAGCTGCTTTCCTCTGAATCATTTTGTCTAATCAAAAGGATTTAGCTAATTGCATCTTCCTTGTAAGTCATCTGAATCCATTCAAAGATGTGACCAATGGAGTGAGGTGTCCATATCCTGACTTTGAACTTTGGCACGAGGAGTAGTTTTTTTTGTGTTTTCATCACTCAAAAGTTTTCTAAGGTTTATGTTTTACAAATTGCATTGAAATCAGTTGCTTTTTCAAACCTGTGGGTCTACGAATGTCTAGACTCTCTTTGTTTCCTTTTCATGGCTACCTGAAATCTCACCAATTCTTTTCTACCCCATTTCTGATACCAACTTATGTTCTAGCTACGATCGGCTTAGGTTATACTCTGTTAATAAACAACACCCACATTTTAAAATTTTATTTCTTGCTCACGATATGTGTCCATTATGAGCTGGCAGCTCTGCTTATTGTAGTCACTCAGATACTCAAAATGACAGAGGGTCCATCCCAACAGAAGCTCCATGATCACTGAATCAGAGAAAGGGAATGTGGTGAATTGAGCACCATTTCCCAGACTGATACACAACACATTCGCTCACATTTCTTTGCTAAAGCCATCTACATAACCACACCCAGTTTCAAAGAGGGAGAGATATACGGTATTATCATATGCCCAGAAATTTGATCCCTGGATATATTTGGTGAATGGCAGTTATGATACCTTGAGACCCTTGTTTAGTCAAGTCCACACCCTGTACCTCTAGAATGCCCTCTCCTATTAATTTATTCATTCAACAAAGATTTACCTCTGTAGAACCTCTATAACTTGACCACCCAAAGGACTGTAACACACAGGTCAACATACGGAAGTGGCCAACATAAGGGACTAGGCCTGCTCTACTGATTTATACTTGTGGTGCATGTCCAGTCTATAAAATCAGGTCAATTTAAGGGGGTGGTCAGCTGTGGAGGTTCTACTCTATTGCTCAAGAGTGCAGGCTCTTAAACCAGATTACCATGGTTCAAAAAATAGTTCTGTCACTTCTGGAAGTGTTACTGTGGAAAAATTATTTAACCATTCTGTGCCTCACTTTCCCAATCAGTTTTGTGGGGATGGTAATATTTCCTACCTCAAGAGTAATTGTGAAGATTCAACAAGATAACGTGTGATGCTCTCAGCACAGTACCTAGCAGTGCCCCATACATGGTAGCTACTATCATCACTATTGCTGGTTTGGGTTGCCTGCTATGTATAGGCACTAGGATGTACCAGGATTCCTAGTACAATGCAACGTCTCCCCCATATGAGCTAATGGGGGAGACAACTAAAAGAAAGTCTCCATCCTTCTGAATCTTCCTTTCAAATGTATCCTCTCCCTACTGGCCATTATTTCTCTTCCTAGGAATTCCCTGAGCACTCTGCTAACGTTTCTCAAGGTAGTTGTATCCTTCTTACACGCTTTTCTATTTTCTCTGTCCCCTTATGGAGGAGGTTCCAATGCTATCTGAAGGAATGTTTGTGAAGCACTTAACACAGGGTCTGCCCACAGGAGATGAAGAACAAATACTAACACACCAACCATTACACAACCCTCTCTGCCTGCGGTGCCTGAAACACTAGCTTCCCAGAGAAGCTTTGGCCCACGGTTGTTGAGTTAAGTTGTCATCTAACATCTGTGCGGCATCCTTTGGCTGCATCTCTTCTCTCGGATTCAACACTCTCCCTCTGCTTCTGAGTCTGTGCTTCTCTGAAACGCTCTCTGTTCCTTCTCAACCCTATTTTGCATTGCCAGCCCACCTGGAGGCTGGGAGCGCAGTCTGGCAGGTACACATTAGCATGTTAAAAATATCTCTCCAGCCGTCCCTAGTATTGTCATCTACTTTGAACATTAGCATAATTCCCTCAGTTCATTTGGGAAATCCCGGTTCTTTCTTGTTCAGTGAGGAGCAGAGGGGTGGCTATCAAAGACCAGCATTATTGACTACTCTTTAACTAGTCTTTTTCTAGAATTGGGGAAGGGTCCTCTTCAATGATTACATTCACAATACAGCACTCTGTAGAAATTATTCGTGAACCCACATTAACACAATGAGAAAAGATCATCTATCCTGAGAGCAATTTTTAATTTTCTTCTGAGCCTATTTTTGTAAGAGTAAATAATTATAAATAAGAGTTTGTTGTGAGTTTTCAGTATATCTCATTTGATCCTCCCAAGAGTCTCAGAAGGAATTTAGAGTTGATGTTAACGTACGGTGTACAGATAAACCCCGCTCATGAGCCTCACAAGGGAGAGACTGGGCTTATTCCTGAGTCTTAAACTCCAGCCGTCCACTTTCCACTCCAAACTGTTTTCCTCCCACTGGCTCATGGAACTCTGAAGACTTTTCTCTGAACAGTCTGGGGCCTGGCGTCACCATCTGGACATTGTTCTTGACTTCCAGCTCAGAACCTTCTTTTAATTCTTTGGACCACTTCTCTTTCCCAGAAAAAGCAAGTGAGCTGTGAGCTCTCGGCACAGATCCAGTTTGCCAACTGCATATGAAATTGCACCACCTCAGTGGCAACATTGCTGTGCCAAGTTTCAAGAGAACTGGACACTGCTATGGGTACAGGTGCCTGAGAAGATTGGCCTAACCCTAGAGCTTATGTCTTCAGAGCCTGGGATTAACAAGCCAAGCCAGGACTGTTTTCCCTCGCGCCGACCTTCCCCCACCCAAGGAAGGAAGCTTGTTACAGAGCTTTACAAGAAGAGAAAACTGGAGATGAAAATAGATAACCATGTTTATCAAGCCTAAGACAGAGTTTCCTCCTTGAGGGGACCCATTCCACAGTGTGGGACTAGGTCCAACCTTCTGGTGAGACCCGGTGGTGGGTACCTCTTCCCAGCTGTGCATTCACGTTTATCAACCTGGCTGACTAATATCGGCCCTGATGGGAAAATTTACACCATAGAAATCAAGATACTGTGCACGTTAGAGCCTCTTTCTCCCTCCAGAGAGTCAGTTTTTGAACATTTTCCAGTTTGCCACCTGAGGTTCCCTTCATGTAGCCTTTCTTCAGAGATAGGAAGAAAGAAAAATCTTAGAAGAAAAACCGGAAGGAAACTTAGAGATGATTCCAACCTCATTACATTACAAATGTGGAGATGGAGGCCTAGCAGAGAGCATTGCTTTGCTTAAACTATTCGGCGAGTTTTAGGAATCAGGCGTTCTCATTCTCAAACAAGATTCCTTTCCTGAGGAATCAAGTTTTCAAGCTGCTGCCTTCCCTGAGGGAAACAAAGGAGACATAAGGCTCTTTCTCTCTGCATCTATGATTTAGTGCTACCAAGAGCAAGGAGAACAATTTTCTATGACGATTTGTAAGTTTCAAAATTACGTTATATACATTTCCTCTAAGTAAAAGTGTGATGATTGTTCCAAAAAAGGGAAAAATTAATAGTAAGTGGAAAGAATTAGGAAAGGCTACATGCACAAGAAGGAATTCAACCTAGAACGAATCGCTCAGAGGCAATAGACAGGGAGGGGGATGTGTCTGAATCTAGGGAAACTAAGTTGAGAGATGTGTAAGAAGAGTGCTTAAAATGTGAAACTGGATAAACACTGAGGACTTTTATACGCACGAGGCTAATTATCCAGAAAATTTGTTTTATGTTAATGCAGTTAGCGATAGGGAACCATTGTTGGCAGTGCCAGGGAATGATGAGTGTTTTAGAAAGATGGCCTGCATAGTAAGGAGTGAAAAGGCCAATTACAGGGGAGATTTTTCCTCATGTAGTTGAAGGTATTTTCTATATTATTGTACAGGTAGGGAAGGATATTTTCTATCTTAATAGCCATTCTCCCTGTGGAGAGGCTTTGTGGGTAGTTTTTGCTGTGTTTTTTGTGTTTTTCTCTTACTTATTTTTTTCTGCTTCTTTTTTGTCTGTCTTATTGTTAGACTGCATCTAATTTTAACCAAAAAAGAATCTCAAAGAATAATAGTGACTGGTGCTTGGAAGCACTCACTGTGTGCCAGACATGGGCCATATAATATCTCTAACAGTGCCTGTAAAACAGGAATGACTATCCTGAACTACACAGGGGGTTAACTGGCTTCCCAAAGGTCATGCAGCTAGATGTGCCATAGCCTCGGGTTTGAATCCAGAGCCTGTACCATTAACTACTACCTTGCCTCTGGATGAGGTAGAACAGGGGTCCTCAACCTTTTTGGCACCAGGGACCAGTTTCACGGAAGACAAGTTTCTCCATGGACGAGGTGGAGGCATTAGATTCCTCCATATCTCACGTGCACAGTTTGCAGAAAGGTTTGTGCTCCAGTGACAGTCTAATGTCACTGCTGAGGTGACAGGAGGCAGAGCTCAGACGGCAATGCAAGCAATGGGGAACAGCTGTAAATACAGATGAAGCTTTGCTCCCTCCCTTGCTACTCACCTCTTGCTGTGTGGCCCAGTTCCCAAAAGGCTACACCTGGTACCAGTCCCTGGCCTGGGGAGTGGGGATTGCAGAGATAGAGACAAACTGGAGGCAGAGAATTTGAAATCAAATAAAAGAGCCGAGAGAAAGTTGTGCTACTCAGTCCTCTCCCCTTCTGCTGTCCATGAGTTTATTGAAGTAGAAGAATTGGTAGAAGATAGACTAAGATGCAAGCGTAAAGGGAGGAAGGACTGATACACAAAGTTACTCAGATAAATAGGGATGCCGAGAACGAAAGCCTGTCAAATCCTCCCATCATTGCTGCTGTTATTTTGTCTTATTGTGGTGATGCCCTATACCCCAGGAAGCACCAGACTGACACAGGTCTCTCTTCTTTTAGTAATAATGTGAAGATTTTTTATTATTATTATTACAAAGAACACTGTCATACAAATTTCAACAGCACTGAAGAGAATTTTAATAACATGTAGAAGTCTTCCTCCCCTCTCCAACCCCTTTTTACTCCTCCATAGAGGTAAGAATTGTAAGTTTCTTACGTATCCTTTCAGAAGTGTTCTAGGCTTGTATTTAATATACACATGTCTAAATGATCTTTACACATACTGTTCTACAATTTGTTCTTTTCACTCAAAATTACATCTTAATCATGTAAAAAAATAAAATCATGTAGATTAACCACATTCTTTTTAACAAATACCAAGTATTTCATTGTTTGCATGTACCATAATTTGTGTAACCATTTCCCTCTTTGAATGGGAAACATTCTTTATGTAAAGCTAAAGCCAGGTAAAAGGCCTAGTTATGAGGAAAAAAGATGCTCCTAAAATCAATATGGTCATAGGATTATAATCCTTGGGCAAGAGTGCAGGAATGCCCTACAAGTTTAAAAGTAATTTCAACAAATGTGATGGCGTATCAAACTCAAAGCCCTTGATCATTTGAAGAAAAGAATGATAATGAAAAAAAAGCTCAGTGTAAAGTGAAATATGCTCCCAGTTACCAGAATAGGACAGAATAATCACAAAAACTGCCTTATCAATTCCATGCTGGTAGGACCGAATTCTAAAGCTATGCCATTCAGGGGCTGAGTATAAACAATCTACTGTTAGAAAAACAATTCATGGGGTCATTGTATTCATTAATTAAAGACAAGTGGATTTTTGTTTTGTTTTGTTTTTTTTAACTTACAGTCATGGTCGTATTTGATCAGCAATTAGAAATTCCAACTGCTTTTCCTTTTTGAGTATTTTGAGATTAAGCTTTTTAGAAGATAGGTTAAAATTCTCCTTCCTATTCTTCTTTCCCTGGCTGTCTTGAAAAACTCATCTCAGGTAGAGGAGCAGTAGCAGGAGGGAGAAGTGATCCTTGGGGAAAGATTTTTAGGTGTTTTGTTTTGTTCTGAATTAGATAAATCCATTAAATGCCTGAGCTACTCAGCCCTCCCTCCCTCTGCCTTCCTTGAGTTTATTTAAGTAGTTGCCCATAGCAACCACCCACACTTGAGCTGAGCACTGTGGAAAACAGCTTGGGAAGCCTTTGTCCTGCTTCCGTGATCATCCACTGTGCCCTAGAGGTAACTACATAAAATTTAAATGACAATTTAAATATATTAACAATAGTTCCGGATCTCCTTTATTTAAAAAAAAATTCACTATTTTTATAATAAATACAAATAGTATTTAAAATACAATACAATAGTAAAAACAAAACTATTGTCATTAGGGTCTGCTGGTCACCCTCAGCACTATCAGAAATGGAATAATTTTTGGAAAGAGAGGGACACTGAAGAAACCCCAGCAAAAGGAACAGCATGGTTGGCCACCTCTTCTCTTCCCTCTCCCGTTTCTGGCAGCACCCACACCTCCAGGTCCTGGGCAGTAACAATCAAGACATGGTTCTGCCGACATAGAGGCAGCCTGAAATAATGGGGGAAAGGCAGACCTGGGGACAAATCTGGATTTCATCAGTCTGTAACCTGACACAAGGTACTACTTAGCTTCTCCCAGTGTGTGGCTTTTCTTTCTTTGTTTCATTTTAAAAATGGGTCTAATCATCTATCATTAAAGAAATATTGTGAGAATTAAATGAGCAAACTTATGTTAAGCACCTAATCTGCTGCTCTATTCAGTGAGCCTACGAGTGCTATCTGTAAAGTATCCAGCCATGGACTATGAAACATAGTTTGAACCAGAGCCGGATACTTTCCAGAGAGCCCTGGTATATTCAGCGTCTTCTGCATGCTAGATACCAATTTTACTTAAAAACAGATAAACAACCTTAGAGGAAAAGGACACCTGGAAAACCATCAAAACAGAGATGCTTTCAAGAATGGCTCACTCAGCCACCCAGAATATGCCAAGCCAATTAGGGCAGACCTGGGTGGGTCCTGTGGGGCTCTTCTGGCAGAGCTAGAATCCTCCCCTCCCTTCTGGGCTGGTTCCTAGGAATGACCCTGGACGATGTTTCTCTTCTACATTGTAGCTACCGGTGGCCTTTGACCTGTGTATGTCCATCCCTATCCCTGTCCCCAGAAGGAAGGCGCTTCCCTTAGCTGACCTGCAAGACTCGCGGGCAGAACATGAAGCAATCCTCTCCACCAAGCCTCCCAGTCCTGCCCTCAGACTGTGGATCACTGTAGCTGCTGTTTAGTCTCTGTGGTCTATCCTCTCTCACTGACTCCACTCCTCTGTTGGAAAAGCTTTCCTGGCAAGCTGCTACCATTGATGTCTCATTTGGTGAAGCATTTTGCTTGTTGTTCTGATTGAGCATCTTTGTCTGTGTTGACAAGAACTCAGTGACCAGGGCGGCAAGCCTTACAGTGTCCCTGACTTCATTCTCCTCGTACACTAGACGGACAGAGTCCTTGTCTCATTTGGCCAATTTGGGTGAAACACGCTCCTCTGATGGTGCGTGGGGCAACCCACCTGCCTCCCACAGCACATGTGAAGAATGCCCTCTTGTCACGTCATTAGCTCTTAATGGGAGGACCCTGCTTTCTTCTCTCCTGTTCATATTTTTCATCCTTTGATCTGCCACTGCTAGTCTGCTCAGGCTGGTATAAAAAAATACCATAGACGGGGGGACGTAAGCAATAGCAGTGTATTTTCTCACAGTTCTGGAGGCTGAAAGTTCGGGAGCAGGGTGCCAGTATGGTCAGGTTCTGGTGAGGACGCCATTTCTGGCTTGCAGATGGCCACCTACTCACTGTGTCCTCACAGGACAGAGAGACAGAGATGTTGCCTCTGGTGTTGCCTCTTCTTAAGGCACTATTTCCATCCCCAAAGTCTCACCCTTATGACCTCATCTGAATCTAATCCCCCACCAAGTTCCCATCTCCAAATACCAGCACATTGGACATTAGGGCTTCACATATAAATGTGGGGGAGGGACACGATTCAGTCCATAGCACCTGACATTGATTTTCCACCTGTGAGTAGAACAGCTTTCTTTTAAGAAAAGGTGGTATAGGCCAGGCACAATGGCTTATCCTGGCACTCTGGGAGGTTGAGGCGGGAAAATCTCTTGAGCTCAGGAGTTTGAGACCAGCCTGAGAAAGAGGAAGGCCCCATCTCTACTAAAAATAGAAAAATCAGCTGGGTGTTATGGTGGGCACCTGTAGTCCCAGCTACTCAGGAAGCTGAGGCAGGAGGATCGTTTAAGCCCAAAAGTTTGAGGTTGCTGTAAGCTACGATGCCACACACTCTACCCAGGGTGGCAAAATGAGACTTGGTATCAAAAAAAAAAAAATTATCAAGTTGTTTCCTCTCTCTCTAAGACCAAGAGGGAGAGAGAAAATGGTGATGCACCACGGGGAAAAGAAACTACTGGGAAGTGCATTTTCAGTTATTATTAAAATATGAATTATGATCATTATTTTTACCAGTAAGGCACCTGATGCTGGCATGTGCTTTGATAGCAGGGTGAGGGTCCAACAGTCCCCATCTCACACAACTGCAGCTCCTCGCTCAGGGGCTGAGCGGTTGTGACTGACAGGTCTGTAGCATATTCGTGGATAAAGCTCAGGTTATGAATTTCCTCCCAGGATCTCTTTAGTGGGCTGTCACTCAAGGCATGTCATATTCCCTCTCCTCTGGGCTTCTTAAGAGAACACACTACCTGAATCCTACCAGTGGAGTGTTGTGATTATTAGAAACATTTTTCATTGCACTAGTTATGGGAGTACTTCATTTTCATGTAATTTTCACAGATGTAAAAACTTATCGTTTGTATCTTATTTGATCATTCATCAGCCCCCTTGCACTGGAACAGGCCATTCCCATGGCAGGCTGTGAGCAGAACAAGAGTGTAGCCCAGGAGTTTTCACTCCTCAACCAGGACGTTTTCCATAACCCTAAATGCCAGTGAGAAAGGGGGAAAGAAAAGGTCTTTCCTCCATTTCTTCACTATGAAATATTTCCCAAGGCAACTTAGAGTTCTAAGTGCTGTGACTCCCTTAATCACTTGAAGTGCTGTAACTCTCTTAATCACAAATTAATTTCACTCTCACTATCTCTGTGTTAGAACCCAGGACAGACAGGGGAGTGATGTCAGTAATCAATGTCATGGTGCTATTTGCCTGAGGTTGCTGGGGAAACCTGACTACTAATTGGCACAACCCCCCAGGAGATGTTGATTCTTAGCTCCTTGGTCATATCTGCCATCAGATGGCAGCTCTACGACTGCCCAAATCCTGTAGCTCTGCTCTCTTCACTGGTTCAGCCTGTTAGCATTGCTAGATGTCTGCAGAGATCATCTAATAAAAGGATAATAATTTTAGTTGTGGGTTTTGATTGTTATGTACAAGGAAAACATTTATGTTTCACTTGGGTAATCTATATTCAACTATGCAACCCTAAGAAAACAGGTGAGGAAAATGGAGAAAATGTATTTTTTTCATGAGTGTCTAGCTTCGCCCCCAGTAAGAAATCCCTTTATCTATTTCAGTGGACTTGGGAATTCTTCCTGTCACTTCAGACATTGGGTAGGTGGCTCTGTGACCCTCCTTCTCCTAGCTAGAAAGAGTTACTTATGCCCACAGAGTGTTAGGGTCATGCCAGTTTACAAATAAGTGCGTAACTGGCTGAACTTACTCCCTGAACAACAAATAATTTTTCACTGGATGGTTCTGCAGTCTCTAGGATAATCTGTCTTTAGGATGCTGACTGCGTCACATGGCAGCGAACACCAAGACCTCACAGTGGGAGATACGGAGGCAGCAGCTTTGCAGAAGTCAGTCATGGTAGGAACTGGTGACGCACTTTTTCTCCACCATATGTTATCAGATTAGCCAGATCCTGTGTGCTGGGGACTGACAGAGCTTCCTCTGCTGCTGGGTATGTTGGCTGGTAACTCCCAAGCACACAGCCACCTTGGTAATTAGGTGGAGTTCCTGCCAACTTCTGCAATCTGCATCCAGGAGGCTTTGGGCCATGCCACACCTTTGTGGCTGCATATGATCCCATGTGGCTCATTTGACCCCACTGTTTTATGTCAGCCTTTCCTGCCCTGCATAACATCTCCATGTGTGAGAAGGTCTCTTCACACAGAAAAGCTGTCTGCATTCTGCATCGTGTCAGCACTGAGGGGGTATCCTGGGTTGGTTATTTGTGCACTTTTCCCCAGACGTTGCTTCCCATTGCAGTCATCAAGTTCAACAAGGTAGCAGGAGCAGAATTTTAAACACGGAGCATTCTGAGGTCAGAAAAAATAAATCAGAGCCTATAATTGAAATGGGCTTTGAACCTATATCACAATAATCCATGCTGTCAGCTACATGGAGTCTCCTTGGTCCCAGCTGGAAAGTTTCCTGTGTCATCACTGACCCCTAAGCTGTCACCTGTCATGCTGTCGTAGTTAGAGACGAACTAAAGGAGGAAATACAGCTAAATAAGAGAGCATGGGAGCAGAGGGTACCAGCAGACAGCCTGGGATCTGGCCAGCCATGAGTGTAAAACTTCATCCAGAATCTAAAAGAGGTTCATATGGAATCTTGTTAAAGGCTCCGCCTCTTCGCCTTAAGTTGGGGAGGGAGACAAATATAACAATTGCCGCTAACAAGAGATATGAATGTTTTAAGTTCATTCCTTTTTTTTCTTTATCTATTTACCAATTAAATGCAGAGTTTTAATTTCATAGTTTAACAATGAAGGGTCATACACTGAAGCCAATGGGTACACCTAACATTTCAGTCCAAGCCTGTCCATGTACATAGCTGAAATCAATTACAAGCTGTGGCCTAACAAATGCTAGGGGGATTTTTTTAAAGTAGTTTTTGCAGGGATTAAAATTTCACACACTGAAGTCATCATATATACAGGGCAAAGTCAGCACTTTTGTACTTGCATGTATTCTTTACTTAACCTTAAAACATTATTATAGTTGAATATTAAAACAAATCAATAGCAAGGAGTGAGCATATTAAGATTACAGCACATAAAATGCCAACAGTATGTGTCATCCATGGCCCCATTAAGAGGTCTGACACTGAACACCAACTCAGGGTTGACTCCATCATCCTCACATGCTTCTCCAGTGTGTAGGCGCCATCTTTCCTGACTTGCAGCAAAGTCCATCTGGTCTACTTGATCCATTTCATCAGTCTCTTCTACTTCCTTCCTCTCTAGTAGGAGTTTTTCTAGTAAAGAGTTTATCAGGAGAAAGCCATTCTCAGGAAAGTTTACCTTAAATTTGATGATTAGGCGACCCTTGTTACATGGTCTATGATATGTCTGCATGCCTTCATTGAGCTCACATTTACTATCTCCACACTTGAAAATCTGACCTGGATGACAGGCAGTGTCTATGGTTTGGTTGTCAAGAGTAGATACTGGCATTTGGAGGCCACACAATGCTTCTGTTACCAGACCAAGGAGTCCATCCACCTGCCACCCAAGCCAATCAATGGAGAAGTGGATGAGAGATCAACAGTATCACTTTTATTTACAGAAAAGCCAGTGATTCTGGAGAACAGTGAAGATATCTCCTCAAAGAGCTATCTGCTCTTATTTCTCTTTTCTATTTTAATACCTTTGCAGTACAGACAGACATCAGCAGTGTTGTCAATTACTGTGCTATACACCAAACAAGTTCTCTTTCCCCCACATAGGTTACAAAGTCAAAATATCTCTTGCTTTCAAGGTGACTATATCCTCACAGTATTTTACTAAGACTAAATTTATAGCCAATTAGCACTTCACTGAGTGCACAGAGTACCGTCGGCCCCTTGACTGGTGCCGTGGAGTCCAGTTCCCCAGCTTATCTATGACAGTTGGCCTTGAAATCAAATTAACAATCTCCAGATGTTGCATGTAGGCTCATCCAGCCTTGCCAGGGCCTGACCAGCCATGCCCTGTATGAAATGGCCATTCCAGTTAACAGTGGCTGGTAACATTTCAACCAGTTACATGTCCATATACATGCAAAGGTCTTCTCCTTGTCAGGTAAAAACAGCAAGCATGGTCCTTCTGATCTCACAAATGGTGGTATCTCCTGGCCCCAGGCCTGGTCCTTGGTCTCCTTCTCCACGGAATGTTACCTTCTGGCCATCTTTCATGCCTTTGTCAATATGAACTTCTACAGTCTTCTCTTGATCTATCTTCCCTCCATTGCAGCTTTTGCATCTATCTTTAGGACTAATTTGTTCCCCATGACCTTGGCATTTCATGCACACAGACTGAATTAGCTGAACCATTCCAGGTCCCATCTGATGAATTTGTATTTGCATCTCAGTACTCAGCAATCGGGACACCAATCTGCTGCTCCTTTCTTACCACCTCAGCTTTCACATTTGTCACAAAACACATTCCTTTGCAGAGCCAGTTTTCTTGTTGCACCATTCCATAAATCTTCTAAGGTGACTGAGAGCTGATGGGCGACATTTTTACCTCTCCTTTTTCTCTACATCCTTCCTCTTCCTCCAAAAAAACATTACAAATGTATCCATGGGGGATCCAGACCTGCCACCTGCTCCACCCTCTTTAATTGCCTGTTCTCCTCTTTTGTCATATAATTCTCTGTTCTTCCCATCAGAGGGAACCACATAAGCATGAGAAATCTGTTTAAACTTCTCTCCATTTGGATTCTTATCAGGGTGGTACGTCAAGGCCAGTTTCCTATAAAGCTTTTTCAATTCTTCATTGATTGAGTTTGACCCACCCAAAACATCATAGTAACTGGTTTCTTTAGCCCTTTTCTATAGCTGGTGAGATGGCTGAGACCAACATGGGGTAGTGTGGCTGAGGCCAACATGAGGTAGTGGGAAGGAGCATATAGCTATATGCAGCTCATAAAGCCACTGCTCCTCTGCCTCCCACCAACCATTCTGGAAACTTCCCTAAGTTCACTTCTTGTATATCAAGTAAACTTAAAATATGTATTTATTGGGCCAAAGATTGGTTCTTGGGGTTCTGATTGATTGATTTAGATTCTGAGCCTTTTGAGGAGCTAATGAAGGCTGTAGACACTCTCCCCAGAGTATGGGGGAATTCACTGACTCCCAGAAGCCCATGGGTAGCCTGTAGGAGCAAAGCAATCTCTGTCATTCCCAAAGAATGGGGATATTCTCCCAAGTCTGACATGAGCTTTTGTTTGTTCACAAAATTTTGCCATTGTAATAGACAGGGAAAATGCAGCAACTTTGAAAAATATGAACTGAAGATTATTTAAGAAAAATAAGCACTGTAAATATTTTTTCACCAAACTGGCCATCATGCAAAATCATGCTGGTGCATCACTGCTTCTTAATATCCTCCATGCTCAGTGACCCAGCCCAAGGTTTAACTCCTCTAGGAGGGTGCCACTAATGTATCTCTCCTGTTCTATTTTGAGCTGGTAAATGTTAGAAACATTAAACCAAAATCTCTCTCCCTTGGTCCAAGCCCCAAAACACATGACCACTGTTGACTAAAGAAAAAAAAATAATAAATCAAAGTTTTAAAGAACTAAAAGTTAATTTTATCGAGGCCAGGGATGGTGGCTCATACCTGTAATCCAAGCACTCTGGGAGTCTGAGGCAGGAGGATCTATTGAGCTCAGGAGTTCAAGAGAAGCCTGAGCACGAATGAGACACTCTCTCTACCAAAAATAGAAAAATTTAAGTGGATGTTGTGGTGGGTGAGTATTGTACCAGCTACACGGGAGGATGAGGCAAGAGGATCACTTGAACTCAGGAGTCTGAGGCTTCTGTGAGCTAGGCTAATGCCACAGCACTCTAGCCTGAGACTCTGTCTCAAAAAAAAAAAAAAAAGAAAGAAAAAGGTTAGTTTTATTGAGAAGAGTTACTAAGGGCTGCAGACGGAGACCTACAGCCCGGGAGCAGCCCTTCAGACTGCTTCAACACAGTATTTCACTTCACTGTTTATGTACAGGTGGTGAAGATTCAGTACCTGCAAAATTGCATCAAAGCTTTGGTGCAAGAGTGCACCTGGTTGTAGTTTGCAGGGGCATAATTGCTAACCTTGGCAGGTATTGTCTTTTCTGTAGGGAAAGGGGAAGATCAGGGCTGTTTACTTCAAGGGATATGGTGACTCAGGCAGGAGATGGTAGGGAGGTGTGTGTGTGCTCTATCCTATTGTCTTCAAAGCAGCCCTCTTCAGAGGTGCACGTGGGCACAGAGTCAGGAGCTTCTGTGAAATGAAATTATGCTGGCAAGCAGAAATAACCAAACATAGCTTCTTATGTTTGTTATTCTGGCTCACAGCATGGAAAACAATTACCAGAATATTAAAGAATCTTCCCATTTTTACCATAACTCATGTGGCTATTGGTGTGAGGCAGGCTTTGGCTTTGGCCTCAACAGCAGACCAGCAGTGACCAGAGAAGATGTTATGAATAAGTTGGGTGGAGCCTTGGCTGGCTGGACTATGATGGCAGCGCCTTCTGCAAGGGCATCTTGCTGTCCAATTCATGATATCTGTCTTGACCTGTTCCCCAGAAACGCAACCAGCTTTTATGTTCTTTTAAAGCAGAAGGAGGAAAGACAAGCAAGACGAGGGGAGGTTGGAAGAATAAGGAAAATACAGGGTAGGGCAATACTGAGCTGGCCAGAACTTTGCAGGAAAACACAGCTGGTTATTAGACCACAAGGGACATCTCTGGAGAGGCCATATAGAACTACTGCACACCAAATGGTCCTTCTGAGAAAGAAAGGGCAAGCGATTTATCTGGTAATTCCTCCCAGTCTCCTGTCTCTCATCGGTTCGGACTTACTGTTTGTGGTATTAATCGCACCACACAGGGCAGGCCAAAGCTGGACCCTAGTCCCCCGGGAAGGTGGAGACACTGGTGGTACTGAGGGGGAGGAAGGGACAGAGCAGCCAGGCTTTGCAGATGGCAGCAGGACCAGGCCGACAGACAGGACCAAAGGGGTCTGGGAGATGCATAAGCTGGACCCGATACATTATCCTAGCAGTTCAGCCAACACAAGTTCAATCTGGACTGACACCAGCATCTAAGGAATCTGGTGGGTATGGTGAGGGGTGGCAACAGCATCTGGAGATCGTGGCATGGTGCCACACACTGCCAGTCAGTGGAATTGTCCTGTTTCTTTCAGTCTGCAGGGGATGCTGAGACAGTTGGCAAGCAGAGCTACAGAGGTCAGGTCTCACCTCCAGGTGGAGGGTGGGAGGAGGGACCTGAGGGGTCAAAGTCTCCATCAGGGAGATCCGTATGACAGCAAAACTGAATGTCCCAGCGTGATGTCTTAAGTACCCACAGCTGCCAGTGAGCACCCAGGGCCAGTCAGCTGGGGATCTGGGGCACAGATCAGGCTCCTGGGATGAGACATATCCAGGTTAGACAGGACCTGGGGTAGGACACTCCCCAGCCAGCCACAGGGGGAGAGGCCTCCACTCAGAGATGGGAGCAGACAGGGATTGACATTACTATGTTGTTAAAAGTGATAAATTGCTTATTTACTTATTTTAACTGTGCTTCATTTCAGTAGCTCATCTTGAGTAATAGGCTGTAAAATGCTAAGATTATTATGCTTTCTAAGAAAATATATTGTAATTTGCATAAAATACATGGCTATGTCTAATGCCATGTATTATGTAATGATTATCTTTGACTCCTAAGTAAATATACTAAGTGTTTTTGTTTTTATACAATTTCTCTTTCTCTCTCTCTCTCACACACACACAACTTGATCACTTTGCTTCAATAAATGGCATTGTGCAATGCAGACTAAACTTTGACAGCTCTGGATTCAAGCCAACTTTAGGAACCCAGAGCCCATTGTTCTTATCAGCCACTTTGAGTTTTCTGACCCCATTGTAGCAACAAATGTGTATGAAATCTTGAGGGAAAAATTGCTATTTTCCACAGCCTTTTCATCTACGCAGATTTCTGGTGACTACTGCTACTCTATATTGAGCCAATTTTGATTAGTAATTATCATTATGCCTTGAGAAGTTGCTAGAAGATAAGGTGCTTGTCGAGTATATTATTACAATGCCTGTCCCTGCTTTTCTGAGGAATATCATTTTTCATATCCTGATGAGCTGCCATACTTTCCCTACCGGCTCCAGAAACATCATCATAGCTGACAGGCCTGTATTGCCTCAGCCCAAAAGCCATGCCCATGGTGTAGCATCGAGGTGAACCTGCACTAATTGATTCTGTCATTTCTAAGGGGCAGAAACCACATCTGTGGGAGCCTGGGTGGTTCTTTTGTTTTAATGAAGCAAAAGTAACTTCCATGTTTGTCTGTGCCTGTCTGCAAAGTGACAGTGATTTATCTCATGCTGAAAGCAAGTTCAGGGGCCTCCTAGAGAAGCACATAAATCTACCAACCCCCTCATGACAAAAGCTGAAGCCCTGCCAAGCCACTGACAATGACTCCTGCAAGGAGACCTTACCCACTTCCTATGCCAAAAATGCAATGTCCCAGTCTCTGAAAGCCATGCGCCCCTCCCTTCTTTCCAAGTTCTGTCGTGGGCACTTCATATTAATATTTAAAAGAAGCAAAAATAGATACTCTTCCTTTGGTTCAATGTAATGTCTGTTTCCCACTTCTCTCAAATAAACTAGATGATGAAAATCACAAGCTAATCCAGCTTCCTCATTTTAGAGATTAAAGAAACAGACTCCAAGCATTTTGAAACTATCCCTGCGAAGAAGTGGCATGTGCATCTGTTCACCAAAGTATCTGCTTGTTTTATGACCAAAGAAAAGAAAGGTCATTCTAAAAATCCTTTTAGAAATTGAGAATCTTTTAATTTTCCACTGATTCAGACATATCATCTGAGGGCATCTCCTCCCACTAAAAATCAACCAAACTTAGTTGCTATTTAAAAGTCACGAAGAACTTGTCAACATGTACCCACATTTACGATAAAAGAATTTTCTTTGAGATAATCTATGTACCAGAGCTCCTGTTTAGGATATTTCCTAAAACATAGCTTCTGACAATTCAAAATAAAATTGCCAGGTCAGGTGCAGTGGCTCACACCTGTAATCCTAGCACTCGGGGAGGCTAAGGTAGAAGGATTGCTTGAGCTCAGGAGTACCAGACCAACCTGAGCAAGAGCAAGGCCCCATCTCTACCACAAATAGAAAACTTGGGAGGCTGAAATAAAAGGGGCACTTGAACCCAAGAGTGTGAGGTTGCTGTGATACTCTGGCACTCTAACAGGCTGACAGAGAGAGATTTAGTCTCACAAACAAACACATAAACAAACCAACAACATATATAAAGAATTTCCGGTTATCTTAGTACAGCACCTAAACTCATGCATTTTCTTTTTGTTGAATTTTTTTCTTTTTAGCCTTACAAGCCTGTTTCTTTTTTTAAAAATGTAACATTATTATATCTTTTGCATTTCTCATTACCTCTTAGAACCTCAACACTCTTAAAATTACTCATGTTCTCCCAAATGCCACCACCAAGGGACATTTCTGAGTTCTCACCTTGTATTGACATTTCTGTAATATTTTACACCATTAACCACTATCTTCGAGAAACTTTTCCCACTGGCTTAAGTGATACCATCCCTCTTCGCCATCTCCCAAAAAACCAGACCATTTCCTCTCAGTGCCCTCCAGGGGCCCCTCTAAACATTGGTGCCCCCTCTGGCCCTGCCCTGACTGTCCCCTCTTCTCCTTCCATACTGTCTCTTCAGACCAGTGATTTTCAACTGGTGTGCCGTCAGAGGACCTTAGCTGTGCCACGAAAATTATTAAAGATCATTCATTAAATTATTTTCAATAAAAGTTCAAAGCACAGTGAGTATTTATTTTACTTTTTTTTTTTGATCAACATAAGTGCACTGCAAAAGTTTAAAAACAGATTCAAGCGTGCCATGAAATAAAAATAAAGGTTGAAAAACACGGCTTTCCACAATCCTACCCATCCTTGCAGAGACTTCTAGTATATATTGGGCTTGAACTCCCCAAATGTACCTCTTCAGCCCAAGCCTTTCACCTGACTCCCACATCGCCAAGAAGTTTCCATCTCCTCGCAGATGGCTCCCTGGGAGCTCAGTGTGGAAAGCTGTCACTGCAGGGCCTCCCTCCCACGGACCCTTACCGGCTCCCTCCTCTCTGCTCTGTTCGCTGCCTCCAGTCCCTCTGCCCTTATTTCAGGAAGTTATTTAAATCTGTCCATTTTCTCTTCTAAATGGTTCTCTAATAAAGTCTCCACTTAAGAATTCTCCTCTTTAAAAAGAACTGTAAATTCTAGTTATACATCTCCTTGTGTCATAAATATTTGCCTACAGCTCCCTCTCCCTGCTGGACTAGGAACCAGGACTCCATCGTGGACTGGGACAGTCACGTCTGTCTGTTTCTTTGATGACTGGCACTGTAGGTGTAGGTAATCTAGCAGACTAGATGCTAAATTAATTGTTGTGTGAATGAATGAAATGATAAAGTAGAAGAATGTTTGCAAATGGGAAAATTGGCTACACTATCACCACATAACAGAGGTGGTTTCGTTGTTGCTTCTGTTCTTTATTTTTGCCAGGTCTTTTCAATGTTTTCTACACGGGCACACATATTTTTAGGTACTTGGAACAATAATGGACATATAATTTTGTGTTCTGCTTTTTTTTTTTCCACTGAACTATTTCTCTATGTGTTTGCAAGGGCTTTATAGTCATCCTTTATAACTGTTGCATTACATGGCAAAAGTAGTTTTAGAATGATTGTGATGAGATTGCCAAGGCCGGCCTTGTAAGGATCGTATCTGATACACAAAGCTGAGAGCCAGGGGAGCCTGCCAAATTGTAATGACCTTGGAAAGCCACTTAACTCAAAGAGCAAATTTTCCCATTTGCCAGATGAACCTAATCATAGTTGTTCGTACTCCTCAGACAAAAGATGTTGTACAAGTAGAAATTATTTTTAATATCTTATAGGTTTAAAAAATGTTTGTGGGATAGAAATAGCTTGCTTTCCTTTGTTTCTTCCTTTGAAGGCAGAGTAGGTTAGTGGTAATTTTTCTTTCCCAAGCAGCAAGGATTGACAGCAGTAAGCAGGGAAGGCTGGGCAACAAAAACATCCTGCTCCCTGTGTTGTTTTAGAGTCATCCATTTTCATCTTGTAGCAGTTTCTCCCACATTATGATCTTTGCCTAATACGATCAAATTGTAGCACTAGAAGGAATCCAAGGAATTATCCCTAGTCCAATTCTCATATTTCAGATGAAGAAAGAAAGTTATAAAAAAGCAAAGCAACATGGTCTTTCCATGCCCCTTCCAGAATGACCCATTTCTGGGAGAATTTGGGTGTTGTCCAGGATAAGGGAAAACTTCCCCTTTGCCCCCTGAAGATATGCTAAAAAACAAAAAAGGTAAATGTACAAATGGCAGATGGATAGGACAAATGGAATACAAATTTATTAGCATACATGTAGTACAACACAATGGGATACAGAGGTTTGTGTGCCATTCTTTTCAGGGAAGTTGGAGATGGGACGTGTGGATGGTTTTAGCAGCATAGCGAAAGCTCTCTATGGGTGTACAATGAACTTGAACAACATACAGTGGCCTGGGAAAAAGTCTGTCAGACTCACAGAGCGAACAAAGGTTTGCCAGATGTGCCTTTCTTCCTGCAATATGAGTTCAGTTAATGCAAACTCAAGGAAAGGACGAGAAGTAATTGTTTGCTTCATCAGCAGGTCCAGACTTTAGGCAGATAAGGGAACTTCAAGAACTACTTCATCCTGTGCTTTGGGAGAGACAGAGGGTTGAGAGACAGGAAGGGGATCAGAGAGAACTTGAGGCAACTTCTGTAATTTCAGCTTGTGAAAACTCCATATTTGAAAGGAAGGCCAAACTTTGAATGGTTTTCTGATGATTTTTGAAAAGAATGAAAAAAACAAGAATCAAAAGAAACTTCCTAGAAGACAATGCAGCCCCAGTCATGCTCATGTAATACAACACTTGTGTGACTCATCATAATTCACAATAATATAAGTTCATTTTCCTCTCATTTACCTTAATGTGATCCTATATCTATGCAAAAACAACAAAAAAAACCCACACACCTTGTCGTGTTCCTATTTTAACTATTGTTAGCATTGCTTTCTGGTTTTTTTTTTTTTCTTTTTGAAACACACTCTTGCTTTGTTGCCCAGCCTAGAGTGCTGTGGTATCAGCCTAGCTCATAGCAACCTCAAACTTCTGGGTTCAATCAATGCTCCTCCTGCCTCAGCCTCCAGAGTAGCTGAGACTACAGGCACCCACCACAAGACTCAGCTAGTTGTTTAGTAGAAATAGATAGGGTTTCAATTTTGCTCAGGCTGGTCTTGAGCTTCTGAGCTCAAGCAATCCACTGGCCTCAGCCTCCCAGACTGCTAGGATTATAGGCGTGAGCCACTGCACTGGGCCATTAACATTTTTTCTAAACTTGGTTTTAGAAACATAAATTATCTTGTAATATGCATTACTTGTGCTTATTGCACACATAACCACTGCTTATTCTCCCCATACTGGTCTCAAAATTCACTGTTTGATATTTACTCACCATTTTCACTTATGACAATCTGAAAGGCAAACAATATACTCCGTGAAATCTCTAAGTTACTTTCTCCATTGAAATACATTCATTTGCCACTATTCTTTGACCTTGAACCATAAGCCAGAATTCATGGTTCGTATCCCATCATTAGTATCCCAAAACCCATATGTCATCCAAAATTTTCTCGATATCATCCAAAAGTTTCTTTAGTTCAAATGTCTTGTTGTATACGACAGAGATTTGAAATCTATAATTTACAAATGAAAATTATACTTATTTACTCCTATTTCTCATTAACTTAGTTATTTTTGAGACATACTTAAAAGTCTCATTCTTTAGTCAGTGAGGGCCCCAGCTTCTCATTTATGACTGACTGCAGATGGTTGTCCAAATCTTTTGATTCTCATTAGAATCAAAAACTAGTAAAGTTTGAGAGTTGCCAATTGACATGCAGCACCACTAGTCCAAACCTCAAGGTCACATACCACTGACAGCCTTTTTCACTGATGACAACTTCTCTTCCCCAGAAATGTATTATTCACTGAACTCAAAACACCTCTTTGTAATTTTTGCTTATTTATTCTCATTAGATCTTTTAACACGGATTTATTTCTATCATTCCTTTTCTAGTACTAAATAAGGGACCACTATTTGGCCATCATCATTCTAGGAGTCAAATGGAAGCATTTGGTCCAAAATATTGCATTTGAGCCATTTCAGCCATTTCTTAACCTCTGTGGAAAATAGAATAGTGACCCCCAAACATGTCCACATCCTAATCCCCAGAACCTATGGATATGTTACCTTACATAGTTAAGAGGCCTTTGCAGATGGAATTAAGAGTCTTGAGATGGAAATTTTGCCCTAATAGGACCAATGTAACCACAAGGTATCTTTTAAAAGGGAGGCAGGAAGATTAGAACAGGAGGGGAAGAATACAACAGAAGCTGAGATCAGAGAGAAGGAAAGATCAGAGGATGCTGCACTGCTGGCTTTGAAGATGTGGGGGCCACAGCCAAGGAATATGGACTATCACTAGAAAGGGAAAAGGCTGAAGAAAACTAAAATATTTTACCCCCAAATATGCCTGAACTATGGAAGCAGCCTCGAGATCTTCCTGACCACCCCTGCCAAATCCTCTGTTTCTCCCAAAGCACAGGATGAAACTTTTCTTTGGTATTCCCTTCTCTATATAGGAACTGGACCCTCCCATCCCCCTCTTTCCTTTTATCCCCTAAAATCTCATTATCTATCTCAGAAAAGAAGACAGGAGGGCAACCACACCTGGGTGGACTGTTTCACCAAATAAATCCCCCTCAGACTCATTCAGATTCCAAAAAAAATCATTTGCAAATTGATTTCTCTCTTCCAGATCATTCATTTCCTCTAATAATCATTTGCTGCCCCTCAAAACAATGGTCTATGTTCCATCTCCTCCTCCCCTATGAAGAAGGGGGGTTTCTCTACTCTCATTGGGCTACTGAGTATCATTCTCCTGTGATTCCATCATGCCACGCACATGAAAATAAATTTTCTGTGACTTTTCTTCTATTAATCTTCTATTTGTCAACTGATATTCCACCCTTTGCCCCTACAAGGCAAGGGAACAAATTCTCCCTTAGAGTAACCTCAGCCCTGCTAAAACCTTGAGACCCATTTCAAAGTTTCACCTCAAGAATTATAAGGTAATAACTTTGTGGGTCTTTTAAGCTTCTAAGTTTGTGCTAACTTGTTATAGCAGCAACAGGTAGACTAATACAACCTCTCCTTCAGAACTACTTCCATCAGTGAGAGTGTATTTATAGACATGTACAAATGAGACAGGAAATGGTCATTATTTTCTCAGACCACAAAGTAAAGTGGATATTAAAAACAACAGGAACAAAGGAACCTGTGTTCCCATTTCACAAAACTGGAAAAGGTCTTGTGGCAGGAGTGTGGCTGTTAGATGCAGGAAGCGGCTACAGGGTGGGTCACGGCAGGAGGTGGCTGGTCACAAGCAGTTTGACAGGTTTCTCTGAGAACGCTGGATTTTAGAGCCCTACTGGAGCCCATTTTTGTTTTCTTGACATAGTTTTTAACAAAACCAAGTTCCTGCAGTGCCTGTGCCAGGGTCCGGATGTGGCCTAGCAGGGCCCGGATGTGGCCTAGCAGGGCCCTGGTTCCTTGTCTGGAGCAGCTGGCAGGTGCCCCAGAGCCGCTGGGCCGCGGTCCCTGAGCCTAGTGGGAGAACAGGCTGGGGCCGGGGGCGGGTTGCCGCGGATTGGGAGAAAATGTCTTCATCCTTTGGACACCTGAACAGATGAGTAAAAATAGATTCCCCAGGAGTCTTAAAAAATGAAACACACAGGCACAGAACAGACGCAAATCTCTCCTGAGACTCTAACAGCTTGGGGAAAAAAGAAAATGGAGAACATTTCTTGATAGAGAAGAAAACCAGGGAAGAGGATTGTATCTACCTGGACCCCAGGCTGATGCAGAAAGCACACGGAGGCCCAACATCCCGAGGAGCTGAGGAGGAAGCCGCTGGGGACGCTCATCTGGCGCTGGAAGCCCGTGACAGGCCCCCTCTGGGGCTCCCGGGCACGTGGTAGTTTGGGGACTGGTAGCTCTCCCCAGTCAGCCTCCCCCTTACACACGGACATGCAGACGTACACACAAATTCTCGTCTTTGAAATGACTCCTGTTGCAGATAAAAGACCATCTACTCAAAATTTTAAAATCAGGCTTTTGTTGGACACACAGGAGCTATATGCACAAAAAAATGAGCCCACCAGGCAGAGGCGGGCTGAGTGCCCAAATCCTTAATTTTACATAAGAGTACACACAAGATTCCCACCACCACCACCTTACACCCCTTCTGGAAATTGCATTGACATCCACAGGAAGGGAAAAGCTTCACAGAAGGGGCAAGTTTTGGTGGACCTTGGCGAGTCCATTGCCAAAAAGCAAATTGGGCCCTGTAAGAGGATTGTTGGTCATCGTCCACATTCTTCCTGAGCTATTCTGACGTGTATGCCATCAACGCCAGCACAGCCCATCTTTGCATGATTAGTCTGATGCAACTGGGTTGTGTCTAATGCTTCACACTTCAAATCTTGGAGCAAAAGTGAACTTTACTGACCTTTGAGGCCTCCTTTGGAACAGCTCAGAATAAATAGAATATCCTATAAAGTTTTTAAACGAACAACAGTAACAACAAGGATAGTTGTGTTTTCATCGAATCTAGTTACACTGCTGTGCATTTTGCACCCAGATGAGCAGCAGATGAATCAATCAAGTAGTCAAAGAAAAGACATGAATTTGTTGAATTTACAGAAGTTTTTCTTTGAGCCTATGTCTGAAAGAGTAGCAGACAACTGTAATAAAGACCCTAACCACTCCCAGAGGCCGCCCCTGAAGGATGTTAGAAAGGGGAAGAGGTAGTTTCTCTCTATCAGAGTGAGTGTCCTCAAGAAGGTAGGATTTAAACTGGATCTTAAAGAATAGAGTATTGGCGTGCAGAGACAAGGAGCTCCAAGTGAGGATGGAGCAGGAACAAAGCAGTGGGGCAGGCCTATCGGGGGACTGTCAGGTGTCCTCTGCACAGTGATGGCACGGCACTGTGACTTGCAGTCTGAGAGAGTGTCTGGTCTCATCCCAGAGCACTTGGATGGATTACTATGGATTTGGGCTTGATTTGTGAGGTGATGAAAATCAATGAAAGTTTTGGAGTTGCAGAGAAAAACAGATGACATAGCTCTTCTTCAGGATGAATCTTTCCATGCAGAGGGACAAAGGAAGACAGGACAGGAGAATGCCCCTAGGGCCCAGGCCCTGAGAGGAGAGAAGGAGGGAAGGCAACCTGGACAGAAACTGGGAGCCAGCGCTGGATGCCTCGCTCACTCACCAGCTGTGGGTGACATTTGGGACTGGATCGTGGGAAGGATGACCTGGTCAGAGTAATTTGAGATGTGAGAGTCGGGATAGAAGGGTTTAGAGGCTGCTGGAGTTCCCTGTGTAAATGCCATATTACTTTAGGCTTCAGGACTGGGCAGGGCTGTGGGGAGAAGGCCCAGGGCTACCCCTGCGTCTCCAGGACAGGCGCTCCCTTTCTGCACGGTCCTTATTCCCTTTGTTGACCCATTTGCTTCCTTGCTTGCTCTGCCACTGGAACTTTATCCTTAGTATCATGACCATTTGTTCATCTTTCCCAAATCCACAAACAGGGTGGTCTGGCTCTGAAGTCTCCCACTCTGGTGTATCCTGAGGGGTGGGCATCTCTTTGCACGCCTCTACTGTGCTCAGGTCTCTGAGCCTTCTGGCCAGGCCCTGAGTAGCCCCGAGAACCCTGCACACATGTCCCACATTACCAAAAAACCTGTCTTTATAGCTAACCTAGATCCTTCCATCAAAAAGTCTTCTCTTGCCTATGTCGGATAAAATGAGAGTCATGACCTGATTTTTCCAGGCACCCAAAAAGGTAATTAGTTCAATTAATTGTGTGGTATGCACAATTCAGTTCTCTCTTAAAGATACACCTGTAATCAGAAACTCTTCTGGAGTAAGTCTCATTGATGAGAATGGGAAGTGAAGCAAAAATAAAACAATGGCTGGGCGAGCCTGCTGACTTGGAGAGGACTCAGCCCATTTGAGTTCTACAAACACAGACTTACCAACATGCCTTGCTGATCTCTGAGGAGGACCACCCATTTGTTTCTAGTCATTCTGGTCAGCCTTTTCCACTTAATACCCTGGGAGTGGGGCAAGGGGATCAGTTGTTATTGGTGTAACGATTTCATTATACTGAAGGAAATGGTATTTAATAATATCAAAATGCAAGACATTTTTCTCACCGTGTCTTGCTGACCCAACTTCTTGCTATTTGGAATACCTTTCAGAATCGAAATGTACTTATTCTCTCGACCCAAAGGTCCTTGGAATGACATTTACATCTCTTTTGTTTTTTCCAAAGGAGACGATCATACCCATATTGGATGAAAAATTCTAAGTAAAGGGGCTTAGAAAATCTTTCCCTTCTTTACTCCCGATATGAGATTGTAATCAACAGGGCTCTCAGAAATGTATTTTAAGATATAAACTTATATAACCCATCTCTCCCTTCTCCCCAGCCACATATGCATATTCCTCCACCTCCTCCACACTTATAAAATTATCTACACTTTTTTTTTTGTCTCTAACATATTCAATTTCTGCCCTGAAATGGTCACTTTGGATCTCATGGGCTAGCATTGAAATGGCTTCTCCCTGGGGAAGACGCCTTCATCCTGGAGCTCTGGGGGGATATTTCTGAATTTCCCTCTGAATATCCACGTACATCCTTTTCTCCCACTCTCTGCCAAAACACCCCAGCCACATTTCTGAATGGGTGTTTAAAAGGAAACTTTGAACTTTCATTTAAATACAAGCTTTTATAATATATAGGGGTTTTAATGTATGTATCTATATTAACAGACATAAAATAATTTTTCCAAAGATCTCTCTGAATTGGTTTTTTGAAATGGCAACTGCGCAAATGTTGCACAATGTCTTCTTCATCACATTCAGGGTTGGAGAAATAGTGTGATATCCCCCAAAGAAACATCCAGCACTGGTGCAGGGGAGGCAGGGGTGAGGCGAGAAAGTGTTTTGACTCTTAGGTTGTAATGGAAAGTCGGCACAGCCCCGAGAGTGGCCAAGGTCCCTGAGCCAGGGAACTGGGTTGATGTTAAATGTTCATCATGTCTCTGTTCCTCTTGGAGGCTGGTGTCTTGGGTCTAGAGTGAGGCCACTTTGGCACAGGAGATGAAAAATATGGGAGACCCCTTACTTCTGGGGATTCATTTCATTTAGACTCCACTAACACATACAAATACGCCCTTTTTACTTTCCAGAACTTTCTCTAGAGACAGAGAGCTCCAGATGATGCTTATGAGACTGGTAACTCTTCAAAGTCAAAAATTAATGTTTCCTTTAAGGTTAGCCCCATCACCTCCCCAGAAAGAAAAAAATCATTTTATCATCAGGACATTTACACTAGATTGTTTATCGCAGTTGGAGTTACAATCACCAAGATGTAGAAACCACCTGAGTGCCCTTCAACTCATGAATGGATTAATAAACTGGGGCATACATACACCAGGAAATACCAGCCATAAAAAGATGGAGACTTTACATCTTTTGTATTAATCTGAACAGAGCTGGAAAACATTCCCTTTAGTCAAGTTTCGCAAGAATGGAAAAGCAAACACCCAAAGGACTCAATACTAATAGAAAGCCAGTGGATGATCTAAACACACTCACACAAGAGAAAAGCTCAATTTAATTCCAATGAAGGGAGAGCTGGAGGAGGGAGGGGGATTGGTGAGCTCCCACCTACTGGGCATGATGTAAGGGTATGTGGCACACCTCCCGGGTGAAGGGTGCAACTACAACAGGGACCTTACCTAACAAACACTAACATTGTAACCTAATCCTCTGTACCCTCACATTAATCTGAAATTAAAAAGAAATAAAGTTAGCCACGCAATCTCTTCTAGATGTTTGAGGCTGTATAGCCCAAATGCTGTTTTCTATTCAGTGCACACAGTCTGGTATCCAAAGCCTGGAGATCCAGTGTAGAAATTACACAAACCCGTTGTGCTCCTCACTCTCTTTCCTTCTGCCTGATCACTGGTCATCCCTCTGCTCATTCACTGTGCCGCACATCAGAGCAGGGAAGCTCGAAGCAGAAGCTGATAGCTGTTGACAGTCAAGGTGTCTTGGCAAAACACATGGGGACGTGAGTGTTCTTGCTGGATTCCAAGTTTTTGGGTTCAAGCTGCACCTCTACAACTTAACAGACCAGGACAATGAATGTGACAAATGGCAGGTATTTGTTTGAACTTGGAGACCAGTTGGACCCTGGATTTAAATCTCACTGTGTGACTGTGAGGAGGTTAGTTAACAAGCATCAATTTATTCATCTATTCATTGGGAATGATGATAATACCTATCTCACGGCCTTGTAATGAACAATTCACATCAAACACACCAACCCCAGGGTCTGATGTCTTGTAGGTAACTATTGGGACATGTAGCAGGAACCATTACTCTCACAGTTACATAAAATCAAATGTGTCCCTTAACCTCTTTGATAATAATAAAGCATCGTGCATATACTAGATAATAAAATATTTGTTATAGCAAATTACAGTAGAACCTCTGCAAGTTGACCACATAACGCACTGTAACAAACTGGTCAACCTACAGAAGAGGTCAACATCTGGGACTCCCACTGAGTAAATGTGACTCACGTCCAGACTCTGAAAATCAGGGCAACTTAAGGAGGGGGTGAATGTAGGGAAGTGGTCAACTATGGAAATTCTATTGTATTGAAAAGTTGAATCAAAAGACTAGTGAGAAATCTCAGATATTACATTCATAACTATTTAGCATTCCCTGCCAAAGAAGAATGCAAAGTATGAGGGAAGAACCCCAGCGTCCAGGGCGAGAGCAGGGGGTAAGACGCTCCCACAGGAGAGAACCTGGATTCCTGGGAGGATGGCAGGGTGGTTTGACACCACTCTGTACTTGCCAGAAGTAGACTATGAAATGTCTGAAATCGGAGCAAGACATTTTTTTAAGTCACAGCACAGCAACAAGAAGAGACCCGAGCATGGTTGTGCTGCCTCCCAAACCCACAGGGCGACATGATGGTTCCACATGGAAGACACCCGCACAGCAGGTTGGGCTGCATCTGAGGAACACGCACCAAGGGCTCAGCACTGTTCACAGCAAGCCCTAAGGAGCAAGCAGCAGTCACACTGTGATCGCCTTGACCTACTTAGTCCCTACATGACAAGCTACAGGAGCTACTCAGGACCAAGGCATGGATGTGACACTCAGGATATGCCAGAGTGCCCCCAACATAGCCTATCAACCAGGAATTCTCCTCCCGGGTAGTTATACACATGACCAAAATGCAAGCACATATGCCCCAAGAGACATACAAAATATTCAGTGCAGTGTTATTTTTAACATCCCCAAACTGGAAATGACTGAAATCCCTTCAACAATAGAATGCATAAATAAATTATGGTACATGCATACAATGAAATACTTTCACCATTGAATGAGCTACAGCACACAAAACCACCTATGTGAATCTTGTAAACATCCTATAAGGTAAAAAGAGGTGCATCCTTTGTGACTTCACTTATCTGAAGTTCAAAAACAGGCCAAACAAATCTATGTGTTAGAAGCCAAGACAGTGTTTACCTCTGGGGAGTAGGGAGGGGTAGGATTGGCAGGAGCCTCTGGAGTTCTCCCAATGTTCTCCTTCCTGATTGAGATTTGGTTCTGTGAGTACTTTCACTTTGGGACAATTCAACGAACTGTTGGAGGGGTGAAGGGAAAACTTCCCCTTCACCTCTGAAGGTTTGCTGAAAATCAACTGATAAGAGGCTGATTCATAAGAGCAACGGAATCCAAATTGATTTTAATGTGCATAGGATGGGGGGAATCACAGACTGATGGCTCAGGACCCCATGGCGTGCAGATGTTTATATACCCTTCTTCTTAGGGGGAAAGGTGGGTGGGGAAGTGTGGATGGTTTTAGGGGCACAGTAAATGATTTTTAGGGGAATTTAATGGGCCCGGGACATACAGAGGCCTGGGACAAAGTCTCTTGAGTCTGCAGAGCAGACAATGGTTGGTGACAAGTCTGTCCAGGTGTGTTGACAGGCTTCAGGCTTTCTGAGATAGGAGTTCAGGAAGGGACCAGAGGTGATCATTTTCTTCTCCAGCAGGTCCACACTGGAGGCAGATAAGGGAACATCAGAACAACTTCATCCTGTGCTTGGGAGAGACTGAGGGTTGAGAGACAGGAAGGGGGAAGGTCAGAGAGATTTCAGAGCCACTTCTGCAGTTCTATATGTGAAAACTCTGCATTGGGGAGTATCCGTTTCTGAGCCCCGCCACCATACATGTATGACTGTGTACTGTTTTGTACCCATGGTATATTTCAGTAAAACAGTGTTTTAGAGAAGCTAAGCCAAACAGGCAGAATGGGATAATTGGGCCACCACCTCCCAGGAGCAAAGGGCAAAGCAGCACTGGGCAAGCCAGGCCCATCAGGTGGCCAAGTGCACCTCCTACTCCTGGCTCAGCTCAGCCATGTGAAGGGAGCCTCCTCACATGTCACAGACAGATGCTCTCCTATATGAGCCAAGAGAGGGCATTCCGTCCATCCCTGACATTCCATGTGAAGATCAAATCATAAATGACTTCTCAGAACTCCTGCTTCTAAGACCCCCCTCCCAACTGCCACGAGTCCTGTTGTCACTGCCCACAGCATGTTCTTCCTGGTGAATTCACCAGGGTCTGTGGGCAGACTTGAACTGTTAACCAGGCTTTTGCTAAAGCCTTAACATGTTGTATAATAACAATCTAGTGCCCTTTCACATAAAAAAAAAAAAGTCTCATCTAAGAACACACAGATGTTAAGAACTCCTTCACTCCAAAGTTCTTCCAGCCTGAGCTTTTCAGATCCTACCTAGCACTCACCAAGAGGAAAATCCTGGCACTGAGTTATTTAAACAGCTTAAAGATGCTGCCTAAACCCAGAAGTTGGCAACTACTCCAGAACCTTCCCCAGACAGCTGCTGAAAAGTATTCCTAATAAGTAAGAGGGAGGAGAGAGGGCGGCAGCTGCTGGGGGGAGGAGAGCACCCTAATAGGAGGGGAGAAAACTAGAAAAAGAAGTCTCCTTTCTCAACTTGGATTCCAAATCACGGAAAAACATATTTTGGTTCTCTCTGTTACTTTTTGAGTTGGCGATTTAAAACTCCTAACATCGGACCGTCCTGATGCACAGAAATATTAGGAGAGAGTCTGGATCTCTTTCCCTTTATGAAGTGCTTGAGATAATGTCACAACCGGTCTTAAGTGGTCCTGAAACAGGGTAGAATATATGTAATATATGACATAAAAAAATCAGTTAAAAAGAAATAACATTTAGCAATCAATTAGAAATGAATTTGATCAATGGGGCAAGAAGTTATTTTCCTTCGGGATCTTATCCAAAAGAAAACCAGATAACTGAAATAATCAATCTAAGCTGCTTGACTCTTGCATTGGTAACAATAAAATATTAACAATTTTAACTACTTAGGAAAACATTTTGTTCTAGGATGGCATTTTGTACATAGCAGACAAAGTAAACATTAAGATGCAGTAAATACATATCTACTGTGAATGTTGTGAAGGTTAGATAGGCATCTGCTATGTAGAAAACATTTTTATATTGGTAATCGAATGAAACAAGAACAATGAGATGATAAGTTCTTTGCTAATTACCAAATGTCCTTATATCCTGAGAGCCCGACACAGTGTAAAGTTGTATGTCAGGTGCCTTATTTATTACCAGGGAATGAGTCAAGTACTGGGAACAGAGCCCACCAAGAATCTGGTTTGCTTTTTTCAGCTCCCAGGAGTTTTATATTAGAAGTTTTAAACCCTTTTTGTATAATATCAACACTGTGCCCTTTCACATTTAAAAAATAAAGTCTCATCTAAGAATACACAGGGATATTAAGAACTCCTTCACTCCAACATTCTTCCAGCCTGACTTTAAAGCACAAGTACAAATGTTCTCTTCTTTTAAATAGGAGATGCTAAAGTTGATTATAGACAAGAACTGGTCCGTTCAACACCATGTTGAAGAGGCAGGGCCCTCTGCCAAATGTTGACAGGAGGTATAGAGGGCTTAGAGTTGATGTTTTTCTTTTTTTTTTAACCTTTCTTTTATTAAATCATAGCTGTGTACATTAATGCAATCATGGGGTACAGTGTGGTATTTTCATATACAATTTAAAATATTTTCATCAAACTGGTTAATATAGCCTTCATTTCATTTTCTTAGTTATTGTGTTAAGATGTTTATATTCTACTTTTACAAAGAGTCACTTGTACCCTTGTAAGATAAACCGTAGAGAGTTGATGTTTTTCAACACACATAAGGATCACCTGGGAATCCTGTGGCACTGCAGATCCTGATGTGGAAAGTCCAAATGGGTTCTGTGACTCTACCTTTCCAACAAGCTCCCAGGTGGTGCCAAGTTTTGAGCAGCATGCTTTTAAGTTACCTCCAAAAGAAGGGACTAACTCCACCGATGCTTTTATTTTTTATATTTGTTTATATGGGATGGGAGAACATATAGGATATGACTATCATTAAAAATACCCTGAGAGCATAAATTACTTGTTCTGGAGTGGGGTTCAGATACAGAAGAGGGGGGAGAAAATAATAAAATTCTCAAAATGATCACATGAATGTCTAACTCATCAGCAAAGACTCCTTGTTCCTAAATATGTTAAAAAGACATTAGGTAGGTACAATGAAAATGAAAAAAAAAAAAAACCCACCTAGCTTTTTAACTGTTTTTACCATTAAAGCCTATGGTCACCAAAAACTTGTCAATTATTGCAATATATTCGTAATACTAACTTACTTAATATCTGCTGTGGGTTCCTCCAAAGAACTTTACCGCGTTCACTCTGAACCTCAGAAATGCTAACTCAGAAGGTGGCAGGAAGGGCAAGAATGTTCTTTTAGCGTTAGATGGTGATCTTGTAAGTAACCGGTGGTAGTGGCCCCTTGGAGGTGGGGTTTGGGGGTTTGTTTTGTTTGTTCGTTTGTTTGGGTTTTTTTTTTAAGAACTATAGTAGGCTCTTAGTAGACCTCAGCCCTAGCGTCAGCTCTGCCCCTAACTAGTTAGACGACCTCCCACGCACAGCTTACTTTGAGCCTCACCTAATTCCTTATCCGTTAAATGAGAGCCTTTATAAAAACGATCATAGAAATCCAGGCCCCTAACATTTTTTGATTCTTTTATTAAGTCACCAATGGCAGATTGAAAAAACGAGAACGAGTGAATTGCCCTGGAATTCCTAGAAGGCACCCTTTCTCTGAGGTTTGGGGTACATATGCCCTGCATTGGCGAGGCACCCCGTGCGCACCTGCGCGCCCTTGAGCGTTCCTCAGTGTCGACCGCCCCCTGCTGGCGCTCCGCGGCACTGACGCGCCCTCCTCCGCCTGCGGCCGGAGCAAGTGCCTTTGGAAACAGACTCGCTCTTTCCCTCCCTGTCCCCACATCATCCTTCCACTGTGCGTAGGAAGGAGTAGGACGGAACATAAGCGCCTTTTTCATTAGAGGAAAAACAAAAGCCAATTAATAACGACCCAGAGAAGAGGAAGGGCCCTCAGGGGCTAGAAGAATAAAGGACAAGAGGCGAGTCTTAGCTGTCCTGACAGCAGCAGATGAAAGGGGAGCTTTGTGTATTTATTATGTCTGAGCCTCTAGCTCCACTGCGCTTGTTTCTTACGTTATTTATCGAGATCATGGGATTTTCCACAGCAGCATGTGTAGAATCTATTATGTTGCTACCATAATAGAGTACATTTTAACCAGAAAGCTTTTATCCCGTTCTTTGTATTACTAAGTGATTGTTCAGTGCTTCTCTGTAGAAAAATTAAACCGTCCTCAGTAGGATGAATATTATCTTTCCGTTCTCTCTTACCCAAGGCGTAAGAAATTACTATAATTCACCGCAGCACGAAGGTAATAGAAGTGGGTAGAAGTCACCTTTTCAACACCTAAGCACATATCTGGGAAAGCTTTTAACTGACGTCAGTGCTAATTATTCCCATCTTTGTACCCGATCGGTTCATTCAGACACATGTGGTCGTTTAAATACTGTTTGGTTCTGGTAGTGATGAGTTGGTGGGACATGTTTCCATTAGGCTCACAAATGCTTCAAAATATGTTTCCACCTTATGTCGTGGGCATTTATACTTGCCGTTCAGAATCTGTGAAGTTAATGATTCTTCACATTTCCTGGAAAACCTTTTTGTTGTTGTTTTTATTTGGGTAAATAAGCAGTTATTTTCTCTAAGTTTCAGAACTCGGATTTCTATAGTTCATGTAAAACATGGCCGATGAATGCACGTTCATCTGTATTTTGTGGCACATCAAAATTAGCCTTTAAAAGCCTTTTCCTGTGTCTGCTTCCAGTCTTTACACGCCTCGATGAAGGCAGCAGATTGGCCTTCAGGAGCTGCAGTTGCCAGTGGTGTGTCGGTGAAGGGGGGGGGTTGCAGTATACAGGAGACTGTGGCCCTTAGCACCTCCACAGACTGAGAAGGATAAGGGCAAAGCTCTACCACGTCCCTCCTCCTGCCTTTCCTCTCCAACAACAGCAACACTGACCCACTGGGTGAGCAAACTGGTATGTGTAGACCTCACACACAGCAGCCGCTAACCAGACCCCCATTGCCACCCCTATGAGTGCGTTCTTAAAGTGTACATTACTCACTGCCACACACACCCTGCTTCATCCTGGCAGGAGTTTAAACATATGGACATTAACTTGGTTCTGCCTATTCGTAGCCACACATGCAGTGCCAATGTCCAGCTAGGTGTTACATTAAAAAAAAAACAATTGGTTTTCCTATTCAGGTATCATATCTTGGGACTTTGCTGAATTCATTTATTAGTTCCAGAGGTTTTTTTGTAGAGCTTTTGGAATTTCCTATGAGGCAATCCTGTCATGTGCAGAAAGTTTTATTTCTTCCCGTCCAGATTCTATGCCTTTTACTTTCTTACAGCACTGGATGGAACTTCCAGAACTTCCACAGCCTTGCATTGTTGATGATCCTAGGAGGGAAACATTTAGTCTTTCACAGTTAAATATAATGTGAGCTGTAGATTTTTAAAAGATGTTTTTTTATCAAATTCAGGATGGATGTCTCCTTTTATTTCTATTGTTCTGAGAGGAGGGTTTGAATTTTTTATTTTTTATTTCAGATTGATATGAGGGCACAAATGTTTAGGTTACATTGTTTTAATTTCTAAGGTAAAGTTCAAGTTGTAGCTGAGCCCTTCACCCATGGGGCGTGCTGAACACCCTCACATTGGGCACATAGGTGAGATCCCACCAATCACCCTCCCTCCTCCACCTTCCTACCCCCACCAGTCCCCCCACTTAGACTGCACTTGTGTTTTTCTTTCCTGTAGGTGTATATCTGTGTTTTTCTTTTGTGTTGACATGTAGTTTTTATATATTAGTTTCATATTAGTATTGAGTACACTGGATACTTTTTTCCCATTCTTGTGATACTTTACTAAGAAGAATTTGTTTCAACTATATCCAGATAAACACAAAAGATGTAAAGTCTCCATCTTTTCTTATGGCTGAATAGTACTCCATGGCATACATATACCACAATTTGTTAATCCATTCATGAGTTGATGGGCACTTGGGTTTATTCCATATCTTGGCAATTGTGAACTGAGCTGCAATAAACATTCTAATGTAAATGTCCTTGTGGTAAAATGGTATTTTTCCTTCAGGTGGGTACCTAGTAAAGGGATTACAGGACCTAAGGGAAGGTCCACTTTTAGTTTGTTGAGAATTCTCCGTTCTTTCCATAGAAGTTGTATTAGTTTGCAATCCCACCATCAGTGCAAAAGTGTTCCCTTCTCTCCATACCCATGCCAGCATCTTCAGACTCAGGACTTTGTGATGTGGGCTGATCTCACTGGAATTAGGTGATATCTCAGAGTGGTTTTGATTTGCATTTCTCTGATGATTAGGGACAATGAGCATTTTTTCATGTGTTTGTTAGCCATTTGTCTGTCATCTTCAAAGATGTTTCTGTTTAAGTCTCCTGACCACTTCTAAATGGGGTTGTTTGCTCTTTTCTTTTTGATTAACTTGAGTTCACTTTGTATTCTAGTTAGCAGCCCTTTATCAGATTTATAGCATGCAAACACCTCCCATTCAGATGGCAGTCTGTTGGCTTTGGTTTTACCCTTATGTTCTGAAAGTTTTTATCATCAATGAATGATAAAAATCAATCATTTTTTGCACCATTTGATATAATCATATCATAGATTTTTTTTTAGCTGGTTACTATAGTAGATTACATTGTCTGATTTTCAAATACTGAATTTCCCTACAAGTGAAACATTCCATCTAAGTAAAATAAACTCCACTTGGTCACAGTCTGTAATTCTTTATATACATATATTACTGAATTCTTTTTGCCAATGTTTTGTTAAGAACTTTTGTGTCTTTATTCGTGAAGTCTGTAGTTTTCTTTTTTTGTACTTTCTTTTTCTGCTTTTGGTATTAGGGTAATACTAGCTTCATAAAGTGAATTAGGAAGTGTTTACTCTTATTCTTTAAAATTTTGGTGGAATTTGCCTATGATATTTGTTTGGGGAGAACTTTTAAATTACAAATTCAGTATCCTTAAGAATTGCAGGTCTACTATCTATTTAAAATTATGACTTGTCGTAATTCATGCTTTTTAGGGAATGGGTTCATTTCATTGTTTTTCTGCTTGTTTTGACTTTAGTCTGGTCTTCCTTTTCCAGGTTCATGAGGGAAAAGCTTACTTATTGATTTGAAACTTTTTCTTTCCTAATGCTGTACATTTCCCTCTCAGCAATGCTTTAGCTGGGTCTCATAAATCTTACTATGTAATATGTATATATTTTATAGGATATCTTAATTTCCCTTCAGTTCAATGTATTAGTTTCTTTCCCTTGATACTTCCTCTTTGAACTGTGATTTAGTTGTATGTTTTTTAACTTCCACATGTTTAGAAGTGTTCTTGTCATCTTTCTGTTGTTGCCTAATCATTTGATTCTACTGTGGTTAGAGAACACTTTTTACATTTGTTGAGGGTTTTTTATGACCCTAAATATGGCCTGTCTTGGTTTATGTTGCACAGGCACTTGGCAAGAATGAGCTTCTGTTGTTGTTGGGTAGAGTATTATCTAGTGTCCGTTGATTGCTTTGTTGATGAAATTGTTGAGTTCTTATATATCATTGCTAATTTTCTGTCTAGTTCTGTCTTTGGCATGGTTGAGACAGACTTATCAGAGAATTGTAAGCACATTTAGGATAGCATTTGAAACAGTGGATCAAACAAGAAAAAAATTAAAACAATCAAATGGGTCTGGGTAATAGAAATATATGTAATGAATTAAATAGCCTCCCAGTAAAGACTGAATTATTAGTGGGCTAAGCCATTTCAAAAGATTACTCCTTGATTTGCTTAGTTATAATCAATAATTTACCACTGATTGGATAAGCAAATAGATAACATGCTTATGGGAAGGTACAAAGTGATTAAGACGACACAAGTGAGATACACCCAGCTTTCAATTTTGAGTTTACAAACTTGTTCACCTCAGTTTCCTCATCTGTAAAATAGGAATAACAATACTTTATAATTTTTACCATAATCCATCATATTGGTGTGACAAATAAGACACTAGGTAAAGCAATTAGATGAACAATATATGTGACACTCACTAAATAGTGGTTTTATTATTTTGGCTTTTGTCATCACATTTGCTAATACTTGTAACTGACAAGAACAGTGATGTTTGTGTTGTGTGTACGGGGTAAGGGTAATGGGATTAGCCCTGTGTTTCCAGGTAACAGAAGCAAATAATCAATGTCACATCATTTGATATGAAAAAATCTAGTGCAGCTTGCCAGAAGCTAATAGCATGATTATTTGCCATGCAATCCAGAGCTTTGTTAGGCAGACCGTGATGGCCACACTAGATTTGGCACTGCTTAGCCCCCATTTGAAGGTGGAATTTGGTTCTGGATGCCCAGTTGTAAAGAGAAATTAACCAGTTTGACCAACATTAGATTCGGGGCACCGTGGTTATGGAGAGCCTGGAAATATTGTCATGAAAGGAATGGACAGAGGTGGCATGTGTCCTGGGGAAGGGAAGGCTTAGCAGGGCACAATAGCTGTGTTCAGAACCAATGGAGACCATTACCTGGAGACCATCACATCTTTTTTGTAACCTTTAGACCTACTACTAGTGAGTTTAGACACAGTGCTTTTGACAATGGGGATTAGAAGGAACCCAACATTAAATGAATTATTTAAGAGCCTGCCATTACTCGCTTTTTCTTCTTCCTAAAGTGAAGTCAGAATATGAAACAATTTGTAAAAAATCTATCAAAATACTTTTACATAAGTTTTAAGTGCTCCAATCTGTCAATGTCATTATACATCAGTGTGATGTAAGTACATCTGCCCTAACACTTTTAAAATGGAAAGAAACACACTGTATTCAGCCCAAAACAGCATGCAGGTCACTATTTCCATTCCTTGATGAGAGTTACCATTGTGGACTTTTTACTACCTAGTACAGTTGGAATTTCATCACATCTTTCATCATGATGAAGTTATTTCTTTTTTTACTAGGCCATAAACATACACAATTGACAACAGTCTTTCCGTAATCTCTAACTACTTATGGAATTGTTTTTCTGGATGTCTTAATGAGGCAATATAATTTATTCTCATCAATACTACTTCAAATTTTAATTATATACTATTTTCCAGTATTATAATAATAACGGAAGTATCCTTTTTCTGTTAGCCATGACAAAAATAGTTGAAGTACTACCATATTATTTAGTGTCCTTAAAACTTATTATGGGGGGGGAGGGTCAAGATGGCCAACAGGCACCAGTCTCCTACAGATGCTCCTGTTCAGAGGAAAGGATAAAGTCTGGAGAAACCCCCCCCCAACAAACTCGAAAACTGGGAGCCCAGCTGAGAGAGAATAGTGATACCGGCGGGGACACCTCTTCTGAGACAGGCGGAGACTCCTAGAGGATGCTCCACAGGTACATAAACCACCCCAAAGGAATAGCGCCCACCCCCTCCCCCAAGAAAGGTGTGCTTTTCCTTTGTTTCCTCTTCAACCGCTCCTCCAAGTCTCCTACAGGCCACCGATAAACTGAGGGCCTATTCTCTTACTCCAGGAGTGAGAGCTGCCAACAGGGAAGCTTACTACCCTGGAGGAACCCAGTTGAGACTGGAACACCCTCCCCCAGGCAGAAAAGTGGAACTGGCATTTGCACTGCCATTTTGAGTTTCCAGTCCACTCTCCCTCCCCTTGCCGGCTGAGATAGGGAGGGGAGCCCCAAGAACAGCATCCACCCACCCTTTCAAGACCAAGCTCCCTGTCCTAGTCCTTCACCCGGAGAACGGCTTGATTCACACTTTCTGCGTGCAGATGGATCCCCCTCAGTCAGCGCATTCCATGCTCAGCTGTCTCCCTGGCTGCTATCTGCACTTCCCGAGACCTTGGTGCCGGTGACCAGGATTGACACCAGACAGAGAGGGCTACACACCCCGCCAGGCGTCCTCCTCCGGGTCTTTGGTGGCCCTCGACAGTGATTGACTTCTGTAAGTCGGGTCACTGAGCCGCACCCACCTCCCAGAGCCCTACTGGCCCTGGGCTGCTGCCATCGACTCCTGCCGGGGAGGGTTGCACAGTCCCGCCAGCTGCTTGTCTGCCTCCAGAGCTTTGGCGGCAGGTGAGGGCAATTGACCCCTGCTAGGCAGGTCGAGCAGCCCCGTGTCTGCCTCCTGGGGCCCCCTGGCCCTGGATCACCACCAGCTCCTGCCTGAGAGGGTCACGCAGTCCTGCCAGTTGCATGCCAGCCTCCAGGGCTTTGGTGGCCAGCGAGGGGAACTGACTTCTTCTGGGCAGGTCGCACAGTCTTGCACCCGCCTCCCGGGGTCTTGTCAGCTGGCAGTCGCCAGCAGCTCCTGCTGGGGAGGGTGGCGCCATCCCGCCAGTGGTGCACCCCCCTCTGGGGCTTGGCAGCCTGTGAGGGCAGCTGACTTCTGCTGGGGCAGGTCGCGCAGACGTGCGCCTGCCTCCCGGGACCTCCCAGCACGCAATCACCGCCAAGTCCTGCAGGAGAGGGTTGCGCCGCCCTGCCTTTGTGGCTTTGGTGGCCAGTAAGGACAACTGACTTCTCATGGGGCAGGTCACACAGCCTTGCACCTGCCTCCCGGGGCCTTGCCAGCATGTGGTCACCAGCAGCTCCTGCCTGAGAGGGTTGCACTATCCCACCAGCCATACATCTGCCTCCGGGGCTTTGGTGGCCAGTAAGGACAACTGACCTCCACTGGGGCAGGTTGCGCCTGCCTTCCAGGGTCTTGATGGCGACACTGACTCCTGCAGGGGTGGGCTGCATCACCCTGCCTGCTGGCCCCGCCTCCCGGGGTCTTGCCGGGTTGTGCCCAGGAGAAAACTAGAACAAGCCACTGGCAGAACAGTTTCAGGGTCGGTTTCCGAAAGGTGCAAATTCAACATGGGACGGAATCAGTGGAAAAACTCTGGCAACCAGAATAACCATAGATTAACCTCCCCAAAGAAGGATGGGGTAGACACAATGGAAGACCCACTACATAAACAAATATCTGAAATGTCAGAAATTGAGTTCAGAATCTGGATAGGGAGTAAGATCAACAGGTTGGAGGAAAAGAGGGAGCTAGAATTTCAAATCATTCAAAAGCTGTCCCAGGAATTCAATGATTTTAAAGATAAAATGATCAAG
>CAUYQV010015088.1:0-19195 GCA_963574575.1 Galagoides demidoff | reverse complement strand
TAAAAATCTCTAATAACCTCAATCAGAAATGATAAAGGGAAAATAACATCAGATGCCAGAGACACGAGAGATCATCTTTGAGTACTACAAGAAACACTATGCCCAGAAATTTGACAATGTCAAGGAAATGGATCAATACCTGGAATCAGACCCTCTCCCTAGCCTTAATCAAGAAGAAACAGAGCTCTTGAACAGACCATTTCAAGAACTAAGATCAAAGAAACAATAAAAAAATCTGCAAACAAAAAAATGCGCTGGTCCAGATGACTTCACACCAGAATTGTATCAAACCTTCAAAGAAGAGGTTATACCCATGCTGCAGAAATTATTCCAAAAAATTGAGAAGGAAGCAATCATCACCCTGATACCAAAACCAGGAAAAGATCCAACTAAAAAGGAGAATTTCAGACCAATTTCACTAATGAATATAGATGCAAAAATTCTCAATAAAATCCTAGCCAATGGATTACAGCTACACGTTAAAAAAAAATCATTCATCATGATCAAGTAGGTTTTATCCCAGGGATGCAAGGCTGATTTAACATAAGAAAAGGAAGAGAAAATAGAACTTCCTCTATTCCATGAAAGGGTATTATAAGAATATGGCAGTGTGCAAGCTACAAAGAGGGTCCTTGTCAAGAATTGAATTCACCAGAACCTGTATCTTGAAACTTTCCAGACTACTGAACTATGAGAGATATGTGTCTATTTAAGCAACTACTTTGTGGCATTTTATTATAGCAACCTGAGCTAAGACATTTGGATATTATTTTTAGATTCTGAGAGCTTAATATGAAAGAAAGTAGTGTTACTGACTTGGTAGGCCATGTTCTAAGGATAGTCTGCATTTTTACCTATGGCTATACACACAGCTACACTACGCTATTGTCTTACAGTTAACAAGCAGGATGTTGTGCATTCAAATATTAGTGCAACATTATTTCTTAACTTTAAACAGATTTTTTTCTCTAATGGAATTTCAACTTGGTTTGAAAATGTAATTTCGTATGTCTTAGTTTAGACTTTTTTAAAGCCAAAAATTCTTTTATTCTTCTATGAACTTCTGCAAGGCAAACTATCATAAAGAAACAGATAATTATTTTTAAAGGGAAAAGGATTAACCTTCAAAACAAGAAAGGCATGGATTTGCTTCTTTTTTCCCCCAACAAAATCTAGGATGGCAAAACTCATGGGAAATACTCAAAATATGGAAGGAATAAACTCAATGGGCACAATAAAGGGTGTCTTTCAGTATCATAAATGTTGATGTCAAATGAACTTGAATGGATCTTGGCAGCAACAGAAAGAGAAAATTAACCTTTGAGAAAATACAACTAAAGAATTCATTTGTAAGCTATCCACCATTTTTAAATTCTTAAAACATTTCATCACCCATTTTTAATTTAAAAATATGTCGGTGTCAGTAAGATTGTCAGGTAAGTTTCAGCTATTTTTTGTTTGCTTTGGTTAGACACACACAATCATAGCCCTTCAAATAAAGTCCCACATAATTAAATGTAATCTCTTATTTTGTTTAAGTTCTTTCCATCTCTATTCTGCAATCTATTGACAATAGGCAGCAGACTTATATTTTTTGGACTGATGGTATATTTTTAATGCCTTTAGGATAGGCATTAATAGGCTTTAGGAAAGAATTATATCCTGTTGCCAGTATTGCACTTAAATATGTTTAAGAAAGGGTCTTTCTACGTTATCTCTTCAACTTTTTAATTTCTTTTAGTTTGTCATAAAAGTTCACAAACTGTAAGTTATTAATGTAACTAACAGAAGGATTTTTCTTTTTTGTTCTGTATTTCTAACAGATACATCTAGCTTTGCATGAAGATAAAATCCCAAATGTTGATTTAGTTTTTTTAAAAAAGTGTACATGATTTATTCTTTGAAAAAAATGTGGTATCTCTCTCTCTCTCTTTTTTTTTTTTTTTTTTTTTGGCCACACTGATAAATATGATTTGCTTGAATTCTTTTATATTTTCATTTTGTAACTGTTTACTTCCAAATTCTAGATGTTTTCCTATGACAGATTTTGTATGTGTTCCCTGTGATCACCACTAGAAATACTTCATCTTCTCATTTTCTAATTGTGTTACTTAGAAATGTTTCATTTCCTTCATTGCATTATCTTTTTTTTTAAAAGTCTTTGTAAGTGACCTTAGATATATATTATATATTGGATTTACAGATTTCTGCAAGTGTACCTGTCTAAAATTCTTTACTGTCCTTGCCAGTGTATCAAGTTTAATACCATAAATAGCCATGAATAACTTCTGTCTGTTCTTTATTTCAAATCCTTCCAAATTAGTTGCTTTGTAGAGCTACTTGCTAATCCTTTGCAATCCAAAGATATAAAAAGTGATTACACTGTAACACTTTGTACAGCATAGAGATAATTTACAGCATTAGTCAAACAATTCCAAAGATATCATCATTTAATAATAACCCCACCCTAGGGCCATTATTCTACCACATAATATGACTAATGTGCTGTCATTTCTTCCGGCTTAACTGCAGCCACAAGTTAAAAAGTAACACATTTTGGCCTTCAATTTCCTCAGCCTGAGAAAACTGATTATCTTTTTCAACTTTAATAGCTTATTATTTCACTTCTACTTTTTTCAAAACATTCATATCTGATATAACATTTCCATTTGTATCTAAGAATAATAGATAAATTATATGCTTGAATATTGCTTGGGTCTGAAACCTTATTTAAATCTTCCATTTTTCTTATAAGATATAGCTCTTCTTTAAATACTGGTTTGATGTATCCAAGTGGCAATATTTGAAAATAAGATCAAAATTTGTAAGATCCAAAGTTGAATTTTTATGTTTATTTTTGCTATTTCCTGCCTGCCTTTTTTCCTTCTTTTTTTTAGCTGAAAAAGTTAGTCTCTATAATCATTAATTTTCTTTATGGCCATGTCCTTAGGGTACTCTAAAATTCTGTTTATTCTCCAATCTGGCTGCCTATACCTCTTTGCCTATATGACCTTGGACACATTTGTCTTTTTGACTAGAATAAACATCTTCCATTCCCATGTGTTCAACATCTGTCTTAATACCAGATTAGATCAAATAATCCTTCCTTCATGAAGCCTTTCTGGATTCTCCACAAACAATAATAAGTCTCTTTTTCTTCTGAAATTATATAATACTTTATATATACTCTTAACTTTGTATACTTATTAATTAGGTACATTTTAAAAATGTATATACCACCAAGCTCTAGGGTCTAGGGATCCTGTTGTATTCATCTTTGTATGCCCTAGTGTACCAAGTAAGTTATCAATGTATGTATGTTGATAAAAAATTACTCATATAGCAAAACAATGTTAATTTTAAGGACAAAAGGATAAATTTAACTAAATTGGTTAATTTTTTAAAATGTCTTACAAATATGCTTTATAGTGTGATAAATATTAATTAATAATTATAAGCAGATTATATTTATATAACAGAGAATTTACCAGTATGATAATGAGTGGAAAAAGAAAACAACCAAAGAAATCTTTGCCACACGGTAGAATTAGGTTTAGCATAAGCCATTAGAGGATCTAAGAATAAATGTAGTAACATACTATTTTCATTTAAAAATTAGTAGCTTTGTTGTTTTCAATCAAGTTAAAAAAGAGTTTTTAAAAAGATATATTTTTTAGCTTCTGGTTCCAAAGTGGCCTGTGTACACAAGCTGGCTTCACTCCCCCTCACAAATAAACAAAAGAAAAAAAGTAATATAGCACTGAGGTTATTGCCATCAACATTCCAGAACTCATGAGGATGATTCAGTTCCAGTGGGCCACAGAGAAGTGAAAAGACTTTAGATGGTAAGAGAATCATATTTCCATTTCCAAGACTCCCCTCCCACAGTCTGTTTGGTACCAAGCATGGAAATTTCTCCCGACTCAGAGTTTCTACAATGGAAAAATTAGATTCTTGTGGACAACCAGCTTACTCACCATCTTGAGTTCCCTGGCAGGAGACTTGTCCATGTTTCAACCCATGGAAATGTCTGAAGAGAGATATTATAAATCCCTGACAATAGCCAGAGACCAAGGGAGGAGGCAGGACTACCTTCTCTACCCTGGAAACTCTGCTCTATATCTTGGCCAAAGGAGACACAAAATTAGAGTGGCTAGTTGGCAGCAGTCTGCTATAGTAGGTATCACTGATACCTTGGGCCAGTCTTTCCACATTACTGGGATATCTTCTTTGGGACCTCTGCCATTCCAGATGGGCAGCACTCTGTTTGCTAGAGTCAAGGCAAACCTGGGCATAAGCTTCCATATAGTACCAAAAAAGAGACAGTAACCTAACATTAAAAATAGAAGAAACTCAATAGGTAAATTATTACATTAATAATCTCTAAGCAGATATGCATGATAAAAACTACAATATGCAGGTAAATTGTGAAGCATTTGTAAGCAAACATATCTGAAAATAAAACAAAACAAGACACATAGAGAAGATAGAAATAAATCATTCTTCAATACAAAGACATAGATGAACATCCATAAGAAACAATAGCAAATGGGAACCATGACTTCCCCAAACAGAAAAAACAAGGAACTAGTGACTAGTCCTCACACAGGTGATACATGAAGTCTTTGACCAAGAATTCAAAATTGCAGTTTTAAAGAAACTCAATAATGTCCAAGATAACACAGAAAAGCAATCCAGATATTTATCAGAGAAATTTAACTGATTAAAATAATAAAAACTCAGAACTCTTAGAACTTAAGAAATATATGTGCAAAACTGGAAAATTAATTGAAGTCTTTCAATGGTAGAAGAGATTAAGGAGAGGAAATAATAAGGTCAAACACCAATTACTTGAAATTACACAGTCAGGAGAACAATAAGGAAGAAAAAACAAAAAAGGAATGAAGATTGCCCAAAAGATACAGAGAATAACCTTGAAAGACCAAATCTAAGAATTATTGGTGTTCAAGAGGGAGGTGGCCAAGAGCAGAGGTAGAAGTCTTATTCAGAAAGATAATGACAGACAACTTCTAAATCTGCAGATGGGAAAAAATATTCTGAAAGAGGAAGATCAAAGAACACCAATCATATTTGACCCAAATAAGAATGCCCCAAGCCATGTATTAATCAATCGCTCAAAGGTCAAGGACAAAGAGAGGATTTTAAAAGTAGCATGAGAACAGAAGCAAATAACTTGTAAAGGAACGCCAATTTGTCTGGCAACAGACTTCTCAGTGGAAACCATCTAGGCCAGGAGGTAATGGAAGGACATTTTTAAAATGTTGAAAGAAAAAAATTGCTGTTCAAGCAACAAAAATACCTTTCAACTATGAGGAAGAAATAAAGACTTTTTATTTTATGAGGAAGAAACAAAAGCTAAGGGAATTCACTACCAGCAGACTCATCTCACAAGAAATGCTAAAGGGAGTTCTTCAATATGAAAGAAAAAAAGACAAATGTGCAAAATGAAAACACTGGAATGTATAAAACCCACTGGTAAAATCAAGTGCAAAAACAACCCTAGAATACTCCAGGAGTATAATTATGGTGTACAATGCACTCATATCTGTAGCATAAAGTCTAAAAGAGAAATCAATGAAGATAACAGCTACCACAACCTGCTAAGAGAGAGGAAATATAAAAACATGTAAATTGAGACAACCAAAAGGCAAAATGTGGACAAGATGGCATTAGAGAGTCTTTCTAAGTCTATAGGATTATTTTGCAAGATTCACGATAATTACAATGTAAAAACCTATTTAAAAAAAAAAGCACAATGAATTAAAACATACTACCAAAGAAAATCACTTACTCACAAAGGATGACAGTATAATATAAAAGGAAGGAAGGAAGAAAACCAGAAACAAGCAACAAAATGGCAGTAGTAAATCCTTATTTGTCAGTAATAATACTACATGTAAATGGACTCAATTAAAAGACTCAGAGTAGCTGAATAGATAAAGAAATGAGACCTAACCATATGCTACCTAGAAAAAACATTTTATCCCTAAAAACACACATAGACTGAAAGTGAGAGATTTTTTAAAAAAGATATTTCATGTAAGCAGAAAACAAAAAAAAAAGCTATATTATAACACATAAAATAGAAAATTAGGATAAAACTGTAAAGAAACAAAGAATGTCACTATATAATGATAAAGGGGTCAATATAGCTAGTAAATATAGCAAATGTAAATATATTTGCATCCAACACTGAGTTATCCACATATATAAAGCAAATATTAGTAGGCAGAATGGGAGAGATAGACTGCAATACAATAGCAGGGGTCTTCAAGTCCCCACTCTCAGTAATGTATAGATCATCCCCAGGGCTGTCCAACTTGCGGCCCACAGGCTGCATGCTAATTATCTGAGGACTGTTTCCCTTCCCTATGGTGTTGGATATTGCAAAAAGTATACATAGACTTTTTTTTTACTGCTAAGCTTTCATTAGTGTTTGTGTAATGTGTGGCCCAAGGCAACTCTTAATCTTCTAATTTCTGGCAGAAAAGAAAAAAGGTTAGACACCTTTTATTCTCAATAGAAAATCATCAAAGAAACATTGAAGTACACTGTAGACTAAATAAGCCTAACATTTACAAACATTTCACCCAGCTGCTACAGAATACACGTTCCTTTTGTCAACATGAGGTTCGTTCTCCAAAATAGACTAAATCATAGGCCACAAAACAAGTCTCAGGAAATTTTAAAAAGTTGAAATCTGATATCAAGTATCTTTTCTGACAACAATGGAATAAAATTAGAGATCAATTGAAGAAACTTGAAAACTACAGGAACATGTGGAAAGTAAGCAACATGCTCTTGAATAACAAATAGGTCAATAAAGAAATAAAGGAAATTTTAAAATTTCTTGGAACAAATGAAAATGGAAAATACACCCTACCAAAATCAATGGGATACAGAAAAAGCAGCACTAAGATGGAAAGTTGTAGAAATAAATGCCTACATCAAAGAAATTGAAAGACTTCACATAAATAATCTAATGATGCATCTCAAGAAACTGTAAATTTAAGAACAAATTGCACCCAAAATTAATAGAGGAAAGAAATAATAAAGATCAGAACAGAAACAAATGAAATTGAGACTAAAAAATACAAAATACCATCAAATCAACTCAGCTTTTTCAAAAGATAAATGAAATCAACATACCTTTTCATAGACTAAGGAAAAAAGAGAGAAAACCAAAATAAAATCATAACAAGAAAAGGGACATAACTTAGAGTACAGAAATCATTAGAGATTATTGTAAACAAATATATGTCAATAAATTGAAAAACCCAGAAGAAATGGATAAATTCTGGACACATGTGACCTAATAAGATTGAACCATGAAGAAACAGAAAACGTCAACAAACCAATAACAAGCAATGAGATTGAAGCTGAAATGAGCTATCAAAGTAAAGCTCAGGATCTAATGGCTTCACTTCTGAATTCTACTAAACATTTAAAAAAGAACTAATACCAATTTTGCACAGACTCTTCAAAAAATTGAATATGAGGGAATACTTTTAAACATATTCTACGAGGTCAGCATTACCTTGATTCCAAAAGAAGACATGAAAAGAACAAAAAAGAAAACTACAAACCAATATTGCCGATGAAAATAGATGCAAAAATTCTCAACAAAATATTAGCAAATTGAACTCAACAAGTTATTAATCACCATGATTAAGTGGGATTCATCCTAGGGCTACGAAAATGGTTTAACATGTGCAAATCAATAAATGTCATACATTATGTTAACAGAACCATGAAAAAATCTATATGATCAATAGATACTGAGAAAGCATTTGAGGAAATTCAATATACCTTTATGATAAAAACTCTCAAAAAACTGGGTACGGAAGGAATGTATCTCAAAATAGTCATGTTCATATATAACAAATTAAAACCAACATCATACTGAATAGGGAAAAATTGAAGTTTGTTCTGTGAAGAGTAGAACAAGACAAGGATGCCCACTTTCTTCACTTTTATTCAACAAAATACTGGCAGAGCAATTGGGCAAGAGAAAGAAATAAAGGGCATTGAAATTGGAAAACAAGAGGTCAAATGAGCTTGTCAGTAGATTACATGAGCTTAAATTTAGAGAAACCTAAACACACCACTAAAAAACAAACAAACAAAAAAAAAAACAAAAAAAACCTGTTAGAACTGGTAAATTAGTAAAGTTTTAGGATACAAAGTCATCATAGAAAATTATTAACATTTACAACAACAAACAACAGGAAAAAGAAATCAAGAAAGTTGTGAGAGATCTACACAAAGAAAACTAGAAAATATTGATGAAAAAAATGAAGATAGAACAAAAAATGGAAAGATCCTTCATGCTCAGGGATTGGAAGAATTAATATTATTAAAATTTACAGAATGACTCTACATCAAACTATGAATGATGTTCTTCATGGAGATAGAAAAACAATCCTAAATTAATACAGAACCACAAAAGACTCCAATCCTTTCTGAACAAAAATAACAAAGCTCGCAGCATCATAGTACCTGACTCAAAATGTACTATAAGTATATAGTAACCAAATTAGCATGTGCTGACATAAAAACAGACAAATAGATCAATGGAACAAAACAGAAGACTCAGTTATAAAGCCATGCAGAGTCAACTCATTTTCAACAAAGGCTCCAAGAACACACAATAGGGAAAGGGCAGTCCCAGTAAATGGTACTGGGAAAACTGAAGAGCCATATGGAAAAGAATGAAACCAGATCCCTATCCCTCAGCATAAATCAAAACCAAACCAATCAAAAATCAAACCAAACTGGATTGAATACTTAAATATAAAACCTGCCAGAAAGAAACATTATGGAAATACTCTAGGACCTTTGTCTCAGCACAGATTTTTTCTTTTTGTATAAAATGTTAAAAGCATAGGTAACAAAAGCAAAAATAGACAAATGGAATTATGTCAAGTTAAAAAACTGTACCTTGTGAAAAATCAACAAGGTACAGAGATGAACCACAGAAAGAAAGAAAATATTTCCAAAATATTCATCTGAAAAAGGATTAATAACTGGAATATTTAAGGAACTCAGACAACTCAATAACAAAATGCAAATAATTCAATTAAAATACAGACAAAAGGTATGAATAGACATTTCTGAGAAGAAGACCTACAATTGGAAATAGATATTAAAAATGCTCAACATCATTAATTATCACAGAAGTGAAAATTCAAACCACCTTGAGATATCATCTTACCACAGTTAGAATTAGCTTTTAACCCAAAAAAAGGGAATAATGGATGTGGATGAGAATGTGGAGAAAGCCAAACATTCGTGCACTATTGGTGTGAATGTAAATTAATACCGCCACTATGAAAAATAATATGGAAGTTATTCAAAAAACCAAAAGTACAACTACCATATGACCCAGCATATGGATATGGTGGGTATGTATCCAAAAGAAAGGAATCAATGTATCTAACAGATATCTGCATTCCCATGTTTATTGCAGCACTATTCACAATAGCCCAAATATGGAATCAACCGAAGTGTCCATCAGTGGATGAACAAATAAAGAAAATGTGGTATTGGGAAGCACCTGTGGCTCAAAGGAGTCGGCCCCATATACTGGAGGTGATGGGTTCAAACCTAGTCCTGGCCAAAAAAATAAAAATATAAAAATAAATATAAAAAATATAAAAATAAAAAAATAAAAAATAAAGAAAACGTGGTATATATAAATAATGGAATATTATTCAACCATAAAAAAACACAAACTTGTCATTTGCAGCAACATTGTTAGAACTAGAGGCCCTTATGTTAAATGAAATAAGGCAAGTACAAAAAAGTAAATACTGCATGCTCTCATTCATGTGGGAGCTAAAAGTAAATTGGTGGTTACCAGAGCCTGGGAAGAGTAGGAGGAAGAGGAGAGTGAAAGGAGGTTACTTAATTGGTACAATTAGCCAATAGGGTGACTTTAGTTAATTTCAATTGATTGTACATTTCAAAACAGAATAATTTAAATGCTCCTAGCATAAAGAAAAGGCAAATATTTAAAGTGATAGATATCCCAATTGTCCTGATTTAATTATATGAATGCATCAAGTTATTACATGTATGGCAAAAATATGTATAACTATTAAGTATCAATAAAAAATAAGTAAATAAATTTAAGAAGAAAAAGATGTATTTTAATAAAATGCATAATATATTTGTTAACTTTAGATAGAGGGCTACACTGATAAACTGAAGGCATGTAAATTTACTATGGATTTTGTGACCTTTGTATACTTCTGCAATTGATAACTTGCACCTTCTAACCTAGGAATGGAGAGAATGAGAACATTAATTACCTGTGGGATCATGCAGATTATTTATCCAGTCCAGGAGTCTCCCTCCAAACAGATCAAAATTTATGTCACAGAAGGGCATAATTATTGGCATTAACATCAAACAATAGTCAGGGACTTGATCTAAAATATCTTGGCTATTCTCCTCTTTCCCTCTATATCTAAAAAGCACTTTCCTATATATTCATTCCTCAAGGTCTAAGTCAACGTTACCTTTTTTGGAAAGCATTCCCTGGCCCAATTAATTACTTTCTCCTTTGTGCTTATAAAGCACTTCTACCTATATCTATTAAAGACTTACCACCAGCCAATAGTTTTCCCCTTATCCATGATTTCATTTTTGATAGTTTCAGTTGCCTGTGGTGAACCATGATTCAAAAATATTAAATAGAGAATTTCAGAAATAAGGAATTCATAAGTTTTAAACATTATGTCATAATGACTATGACATTCACCTCATTTCATCTCATTGCACTGGCATTTTATTATCTCATATGATCACAACAAGAAGGGCAAGTACCATACAATAAGAAATTTTGGGAGAATAAGAGACTACATTCACATAATTTTGATAATGGTATACGGAATTATTATAATTGTTCTATTTTATTATTGGCTATTGTTGTTAATCTCTTACTGTACCTAATTTATAAATTAAACTTTATCATAGGTGTGTACACATAGGAAAAAACATAGCATGTACAGCATCTTAGGCATCCACTAGTGAGTCTTAGAATGTGTGCCCCATGGATGAGGGGTAACTATTGTAGCTACATCTTCTCATAATTTCTAACAGAGGCTAAATCAAGTTTTCTGTACAAGTCCACCCCTTGCACAGTTTCTGGTGCTTGTGAAGACTTGTATAAGCAAAGATTTTCCCCTTTCATTGTAATCATGGTACTTTACCTTATGGTAAATGTTGTATCCTGTAAGCTTTTAAGGTTGCTTTCATTTTCATTTATGTGGAAACTGCAAACAAAATGTGCCAAAAATTACATGATCAATGACACAGGGAACAAAGTCAACTTTCGTGTTTCTTGAAATCTGTTATTCAAAGTCAGGAGCCAGAAATTTGCCTGGTCAGAGAAACCTAGATTCCTAGCTGGACTTGTCTTGTAGAATCAAGCAATAACAAGGACCACTACCCTCAAACATAGGCTATTACTGGGCAACCATTGCTGTTTCTAAATTCCATCCTTCCATAGTCCACTTCTTATTTCATCTAGCTTACAGCAGGCCTGGCATTACTTACTATATAATGTAAATTCTAGCATTCATATTAAATATTTTTGGATCTTGGATTCAATATTCACTTCTTTCTAGTTGTGTAATTTGGTCCTTTAGTAATTTCTTATTCCTCTACCCTTTAAGGAAGTTATAGTCTACTATTCTAATGTTGTGCAATTCTTATGCTTTACTCCACTTACAAGCTTTTCTCTAAAGCTTTACTGAAAGTTCACATGGTTATGGTTTAAATATATATTGCTGAAGCAGAATGCTTTGACCCTGCTAGGTATCCATACTCACCTTTCATACTCTTTTATTCAAGAAATAAATACAAAGGCCAACTTTTTAATATAATTCATAATAAATACTGTGTTAGAAATAACAAACACAAAAACCTCAACAATGGCTAAATTTTACCTGGAGATCATAGCAAAAAACATCATGACATCTTTGTGAAAACATAGTGTGAACCAGGAAAAATCAGATCTTAGTAAAAACAATAAACACAAAATAGAATTGATAGTAGCTACAAAGTATGCTCTATTGCAACATATAAATTGACAAAAGAATCAAAGCATGGTAATATTTAAATCATATAAAATGGAATTTCATAGAATTTATGGCCATAAGTGCAAATTTACACTGGTAGAATTGTGGTTGATAATTTTACTTATAGTTGATACAACTTAAAATTGAAAAGTTACTCCATGAATCAGATGTTCAGTTAATTTATACAGAAAAGTTGTAGCAATGGAGCATTTCAGAATAACAAAAATGCAGATGAACAAAAGTGAAAATGGTTCAACTTCATTGAATAGAGAACTCATATAACAGTTAAGTTAGGTTTAATGAAATTTGTTATGGAATGTACTTTTTCAGCAAAAATTCACCTATGCCCGTATACTTCTTTTTGAAGCACTTATGAACATGTGGTCAAAATATCTCCATGTCAAAGTAGCTGAGTCAAAATGCCCTATGCCCATTTTGGGCCAGAAGTCTGCCCCTTACAATCACTGATGCTTCCCTTAAATGTCTGTATATAAATAATAATTTGGGACTTCAAGAGGCCATATGTCAGTAACTACTAGTAAAATAATAGAATGTATTTAAGGATTTGCTTCTCTTTTTTAGAAAATGAAGAGATTGTTTAAAGGTAATGTTATTTAGGGATTTTTTTTGTTTACTGTTTAAATGAATAATTAGTATATTCTTTTAAATAAAGTTTTGGGGAGAAAACAACTGGAAGCATTACTCCTGAGAAGTATCCTTCTTATCTGGAAATATGAATTCTTTTATCATGGTGTGTGTTTCTATGGCAACTCTTTATCTTGCTTTGGTACTTAGAATAAACCAAGATAAAGATGGAGTTTGACCGGGCTGGACCTGAAATCAATTAAAGAAGTGGCAATGAGGACAGGGGATTCTGATGTGGTAACAATGGTACATAAACCACTACTTGCTCAGTAGGGCCAAATGATGGTTGTAGAGTTTTGTAAGATGTTCAGTACTCTCCTGTGGCAATTATTTCTTAATAAAAAACTAGAAAGAAGAATTTTAAACTTTTCTTAAATATTTTTTTCATAGCAACGTCAAATATTTAAGAGAAATAGTATGAAACCAAAGGTAAGTTATCAATTTGATTTTACTTCAGATCCAATGCAGTTATGTTACCATGATGTTCCCTGACTGCACAGGGCTTCTACCTGCCACTGGGCACTGAATAATTGAGTAAGTTTTTGTGGTTGTTGATTATATCAAGGAATCCCAGAATATGAACTGGGGATCAAATAATGAATACGCTAAATGCATGAAGTTTTATATTCAATGTATTTATGAGGCCTGAACATAATTTATAAAATTTACAATTAGCCATATATATTTATGCACAGGGGATTTATTAACCTATATTTCACAAAGACTTATTAACTATATATTGTATGTATATTGACTTTAAAATAGACTGAATAAGAAAACATTTGAATTTAATTTGGGGGCAGAACTATTCTAATGATATATTAAACTACAAAAGTAAGTTTTCCTATATTTTGTCCTTATAATTTTTTAAGTGACTACGTTTTAGCCAATGATCATTACCCTCTTAAAATTTGGCCTTATAAATATGACAATTACAGAGAAGACAAATATGAGGACCTCTCTATGGATAGACTGGCCATTCTAATCTGAGCATAAATAGCACATAGACAAAATTCATTTAGTCTTGGGTCTAGAAAATTTACATATTGAAGGGAGGAAGAATATTAATTTATGTATATAGTCTGTTAAATGACTAGTTTAAATATATCAGATAATCTTGTATGTGACCTTGTAAATGTTATTCTTTGTGAAAAAATAAAAAGGACAATGTAAATTTCAGGTCTACTTCACTCTTCAACTCCTGGGTAAAAGAAAATTGGTTGAATACTTTGAAAAGCAGTTTGGCAGTATTGAATATGAGCTGTAAAAATATATAAATGTTTTAATATGAAGAATTTGTGCAAGTTAATAAGTAAAAAAAAATCTCCAAAAAGCCTTCCCTCAACCTTTTGCCTATGTTAAATGTTCCAGTCCAAGTAGTGAATTATTTGTAATTAGAAGAGGGGTTATTTCAATTGTAAGAGTAATTTTAAAGAAATTTTAAGGATTTAACAATGTTTTCTAATAAATAGAGCTTGAAGTTAAAGGGAAATTACATTAAAGGAGAAGAAAATGAACAGAAAGAAAGCTTCTGCACATAGAGGTAACATCTTAATCAGTAGAATGAGGTTTAAAAAAGACCACCATTGGTGTGGTGGTATATATAGTATATTAGAAAAATAGCACATACAATTATGATTTTAGAATAATTAATTAGCTAAGGATATAGGTAAGTTAAAAAGAAAGATTGTCCTTGCAAATATTAAATAAATTATGGTATAGGTGGTACAAGAATGTGACAAAAATGATGAATATTGCCTACAAAATGAGAGAAACTGGAAAACAATGTAAGGGAAGTATTAGTGGATGTCAAACATGGGGACAGGAAATGTGTTTTGCTTTGTAGAGTGTGCTACAGAACATCATCATTAGTGTAGTGCAAGTCACCTTAAAAAGCAGTTGATTTAAATTAGTAAATGTTATTGTTCCTAAAATGCTCTCAGGTTTGTCAAATTAATGTGAAACCTAGAAGTTAGCAAAGTTTTTAATCCATAACAGAACATACATGCAATCCTAGAGGAGAAGATTTGGGAGATTTTGACACCAACTAGACCACTTTCTAACGTTTATCAGATTATGGATACTTTTAAACTAGAGGAGGGACCACAAAGCATGTTTCCACTCTATTTAGAATTACGGAAAAATAATGACGAGAAAGAGACAAAATATAATTGAAACATATTTCTAAACTTGTTTAAATTGTTTACTTACTAGGGATACAAACCTAAATAGCATTAGTTATATTGTCAACCTAAAGTCACTGGTGGCATAGTGATGATATATACTCACATATTTTATATACACTAACATATGACTACAATATACAAAATAACACCAAAGATCCTAAAATATAATTTATCAGAAGTTATTTTACAAGGTAAACACTTCATTAATTTTCAGGTTTACTTTTTGGATATACTTCCATGTTGACTATCCATGAGATTTCTAATTGTATTACTACATGTAAATTATTTCACACATTAAATATTTAATTACAATTTTGCATTACTAATTATAAAATATTTGTTTCTAAAATAGCCTTTGATAAATATTATTTATTGCTAAGTGCTAGTATTAGCTGCAGTTGAAGTTTAAGCTGGTAAATACTAACATAAATGGTCATGAACTAGTCTCCAGAACTATTCAATAACATCCCTTTCTTGCCTTTGCCCCTACACCCAAGTCCAGGGTAGCACAACACATGTTCATGTGTGTTTGGTTAGGGACTTCATGGATTCTGTCATCTAGTTTTAGCGTGCCTAAGCTTCACATAAGGAAGAATTGAATAAAAGGAATCCTGCAAAGAAACTGAAGGATGCACATGGTACTAATAATGCAACTACATGTGAAAAACAAGAAAATGGCTGAGCTGTCTCTGCTCCTTGTCATATTACAAAATCTAGTTCAACTCCATCAAGAGGAAAAAATCATCTAAACTCTTCTGACTACCTGGGGGAATCTTCAAGAAAATAACTTTAAACATGGATTTTAGCCATTATTTTTAACAGTAAACTTCATTCCAAGTATATATGTAGTGCTATGGCTTGAAATCTTACCTAACAATGGTATAAAACTGTTAAACTTAAAAAATAGTTTAAGACATAGTTTATGCCTTTATTATTCTATTCCTTTGAAAGTTCTGTTCTTCATTTTATAACGTGTGGAATAGTAAGCTAGCAATAAATCAATATAATTTGTAAATAAATCAATACATATATACTTGGGACAGTTTAAAGTATTTAATGATAGATAATATTGGAGAACACTAATAGTGGGTTTGACAGTTTTTCTCGTTTTAGTTTTTGAAGCACTTAATATTCATTTCACATACATCACATCAAAGATTTGGTTGCTTTCAGTTTTTGAAAGATATAACTAGCTATATACATTTTAATGAAGTCTTTCAAAATCAACTGTCAAATAATATTTCAACATATCTGATGTATTTGAATTTAGCTATCAAACTAATCTACATAGCCAATGCATTCACTCCAGGTAGATATGAAAGTTCTTGAAATTAATTCCATTACTATCATCTCCTTGCTGTTTTTGATCATAGGAAGTATGAACATATAATCTTTGCAGGAAAAGACTCAGAGAGAGATCTGATCACTTCTTTAAAATATAACAAATTGATCCAAATTAGAAAACTTACTTGGTAATCAGTAGAACTTTGTGGTTGGAGAATTCAAAAAAGATTTAGACTTCCAATGAAAAATCTGTTACATTTTCATGACTCAAAAAGCAACATCAATTATTTAAATTAATTTCACAGTATATGTATTATAGAGTACTTTATATGTACAGTATTTACTATCACTTTTTTTTTTGAAAAAATAAAATGTGTCTATGGGTTAAGAAAAATGTGGCAATCTTACATTAAAGAAATTCCCTAATAGTTAAGTTTAGTTACTGAATGATAATGTCTTATTAGTGTTAGATTTATACATCTGGCAATCTCTCTCCTATTGCTATATACGTTTTAATAACTGGACCAGATAGATGTATCATTATTGAACTTAAAATAGGGAAAAGATAATCAGATATCCTACTCATATTGACCAAATTCTACATTTTGGGGAAGGGGGGAGTATAGGGAAAAGAAGAAATGGACATAGAAATGAGTAAGTGCTATGGTTTGGATATGGGTGGTTTGTTCTCACCAAAACTCAGATCAAAATTTGATGCTCAGTGTTGTTGTGCTGGGAGGTGGGACCTAGGGGAAGGAATTTGAGTCACAAGAGCCAATCTCTCATGGATGGCATGGTATTGTTCTTGCCTTAGTGAGTTCTTACTCTTGTCAGAGTGGATTAGTTCTCTTAGGAATAGATTAATTCATATGAAGTGTGTTGTTATAAAGCCAGGCGCTCCTCAGATTTCACTCTCTTTCCAAGTGTTTTCACTTCCCCTTTGATCTACTTGGTCATTTTGTGACACAGCAATAAGAACCATATCAGAAGCCAAGTCCATTCTCTTGAACTTCTCAGCCTACAGAACCATGAGCCAAATAAACTTTTTTCCCCTATAAATTACCAAGTCTCAAGTGTTTTTTTATATATGTGTGTATATATATAAACACAAAATAGACGAATACAGCAAGATACTCTGAACTGCCCTTCTTTTGCACATGCCATCCCTTCTACCCAGACTGTCCCTCCCGCTCCTTGCCAGCCATACCACCTAATTCTCAAGAAGAACAATACATATGGGGATAAGCCATGGTATAAAAAAATCAATATGGATTGATCTCTTCAACTGCAAAGGCCTTGAGATAACACATTTGTTCCCAAGGTATTTTTTAATTGACATAAATAATTACATAAATTTGTGGGGTACACAGTGATGTTTTGATACATGTATAGTGATCAGATTAGGGTATGTGCATATCCATCATCTCAAACACTTATTCCTATGTGTTAGGAATATTCGATATCTTACAAAAGTAAGATATTGTAAGCTATCCGAAAAATTGTAACATATTTTTATATTATATTATCATTGATTATAGTTATCCTATAGTGATGAGAGTGTTAAAACTTATTCTACCTATCTAGTTATACTTTTTTGTCCTTAAACAAATCTTTACCTATGCCTTCTCCTCCTTCCCTTCCCAGCCTCTAATATCTCTGCTATAGCTTTTTCGCTTCCACGTATGAGTGAAAACATACAATGTTTAACTTTCTGTTTCTACTCATTTCACTTAACACTTCCATCCATGTTTCTGTAAAAGATAAGATTTCATTGTTTTTTATGGATTCATAGTATTCATATACACCATATTTTCTTTATCCATTCACCTGTCATTGGACACCTGTTCTGTGAAAGATACTATTAGAAGAATGAAAAGATAAGCCAAAATATCTTTGCAAACCACAGCCAATAAAGGACTGGTATCCAACATATACAAAGAACCCTTAAAACTAAATAATATGGAAACAAACAACTCAATTGAAATAGGCAAAAAAATCTGAAGAGATATCTAACCCAAGAAGACATACAGATGGAAAATAAGTATATGGGAAGTTGCTCAATGTTATATGTCATTAGAAAATTGCTAGTTAAAACAACAATCAAATACAACTACACTCCCATTAGAATGACAAAAATCCAAAACACTATGACACTAAATGTTAATGAGGATGTAGAAGAACAGGAACCGTCATTCATTGCCGATGGGAATACAAAATGGTACAGCCACTTGGGAAGGCAGTTTGGCAATTTCTTCCATAACTAAATATACTCACACCACAAGATCCTGCAACTACATTTGGTATTAACTCAAATAGTTGAAAATTAAGTCCACATGAAAACTGCATATAAACATTTATAGTAGCTTTATTCATATTTGCAAAAGCTTGGAAGCAACTAAGATGTCTTTTATGAATGGATAAATAAGCTGTGGCATATTCCTACAATAGAATATTGCTCAGTGATTTTAAAAATGAGCTATGGAGATGACCTGGAAGTTGTACTTGCACCCACTCCTTTCCTCCTCCCACAATCCCTCCCGCTCTTTCTTTCCAACTTGGGCCCTGCAGAATGCTCCTGCAAAGAAGGGTAACAAGAAGAAGAAGGGCCAGTCTGCCATCAACGAGGTGGTGACTTGAGAATACACTATCAATATTCACAAGCACATCCATGGAGTGGGCTTCAAGAAGCGTGCCCCTCAGGCGCTCAAAGAGATCCGGAAATTTGCCATGAAAGAGAAGGGAACTCCAGATGTGCACATTGATTCCAGGCTTAACAAAGCTGTCTTAGCCAAAGGGATAAGGAATGTCCTATACCATATCCATGTGCGGTTATCTAGAAAACGCAATGAAAATGAAGATTCACCAAACAAGCTCTATACATTGGTTACCTATGTACCTGTTACCACTTTCAAAAATCTACAGTCAACGTGGATGAGAACTAACTGGTGATTGTCAGACACATCAAATAAAATT
>CAUYQV010015084.1:0-11689 GCA_963574575.1 Galagoides demidoff | reverse complement strand
GGGTTGAGTTGTGCTGGGGTTCTGAAGCTGTCTGCTATCTGAATTTCAGGGTCCCTTGGCATATCTGGAAAGTTCTCTTTCATAATTTCATTAAGGAGTGCCTCTGTGTTTTGTGAAGCAACTTCGTCACCTTCAGGGATTCCTATAACGCGAATATTAGTTTTCTTCGAGTTATCCAAGATCTCTCTGAGTGAGATATCTGTTTTTGTTCTCCATTTGTCAAAATCTTTGGAAGTTTGGGTGCGTTCAAAATCTTTGCCTTCAGTGTTGGAGATCCTATCTTCTGCCTCATCCATCCTCTGACGGAGGGATTCAATGGTGCTCTTCAAATCTGCAACTTCTTGTTCCAGTGTATTGTAATCCTTGATCATTTTATCTTTGAAATCATTGAATTCCTAGGACAGCTTTTGAATGATTTGAAATTCTAGCTCCCTCTTTTTCTCCAACCTGTTGATCTTATTCACTATCCAGATTCTGAACTCAATTTCTAACATCTCAGACATCTGTTTTTGTAATGGGTCTTCAATTCTGTCTGCCCCATCCTTCCTGGGGGGGGGGGGGGGGCTAATCTACTCTGGTTATTCTGGTTGCCAAAGTTTTTCTGCTGATTCTGCCCCATGTTGAATTTGCACCTTTCGGAAACCGTCCCTAAAACCGTTCTGCCGGTGGCTTCTTCTAGTTTTCTCCTGGGCCCACCCTGGCAAGGCTGCAGGATTCAGTGTCAATCTTAGGCTGCCAGGGCCCTGGGAGGTAGGCGAGACCTACCACAGTAGAAGTTAGTTGCCGTCACAGCTGCCAAAGCCCCAGAGGCGGGTGCACAGCTGGCAGGACAGTGCAACACCCCCCAGCAGGAGCTGCTGGTGACCGCCAGCCAGCAAGGCCCTGGGAGGCAGGCACGTGGCTGTGCAACCCGTCCCAGCAGAAGTCAGTTGCCCTCACGGGCTGCCAAAGCCCTGGAGGCAGGCACACGGCTGGTAGGATGGAGCTACCCTCTCCGAGTTGGTGGTGATTGTGGGCTAGGAGGCCCAGGGAGGCAGGCACATAGCTGCATGGCCTGCCCCAGCAGAAGTCAATTGCCCTCATAGGCCACCAAAGCCTCAGAGGCGGGCATGCAGCTAGGGGGAAAGCGTGACCCTCCCTGACAGGAGCTGCTGGTGACCACCGGCCAGCAAGGCCCCGGGATGCAGGCGCATGGCTGTGTGACCCACCCCAGCAGAAGTCAGTTGCCCTCACAGGCCATCAAAGCCCCAGAGGCGGCACATGGCAGAGTGTGTAGACCTCCCTGGTCGGCGTCAATCCTGGTCACCGGCGCCAAGGTCCCGGGAAGTGCAGACAGCAGCCTAGCAGCCGAGGAGACAGCTGAGTGCAGAATGCACTGGCTGAGGGGGATCCCTCTACACGCAGAAAGCATGGATCAAACAATTCTCCCAGTGAAGGACTGGGACAGGGGCTTGGTCTTGCAAGGGTGGGTGGATGCTGTTCTTGGGTCTCCTCTTACTGTCTCTGCAGGCAAGGGGAGGGAGGGTGGACTGGAAACACAAAATGGCAGTGTGAACACCAGTTCCACTTTTCTTCCTGGGGGAGTGTGTTCCGAGCCTCAGCCAGGTTCCTCCAGGGTGGTAAACTTCCCTGTTGGCAGCTCTCACTCATGGAGTGAGAGAATAGGTCCTCAGTTTATCGGTGGCCTGTAGGAGACTAGGAGGAGCGGTTGAAGAGGAAACGAAGGAAAAGCACACCTTTCTTGGGGGAGGGGATGGAAGCTATTCCTTTGGGGTGTATTATGTATCTATGGATTGTCCTCTAGGAGTCTCCATGTTTCTCAGAAGAGGTGTCCTGCTGGTATCACTCATCATTCTTCTCTCTTGGCTGGGCTCCCAGTTTTTGACTTTGTTGAGTGTTTCTCTGGACTTTATCCTTTCCTCTGGACAGGAGCTTCTGTTGGAAGCTGGTGACTGTCAGTCATCTTGACCACTCCCTCCAAATTTTCGACTTCTGTTTATTTTGATTGATCTTATTTTATTGCAGAATGTTAAATCTTTTTTTTTTTTTTTTTTTGCAGTTTTTGGCTGGGCTCGGTTTGAACCCACCACCTCTTGTATATGGGGCTGGCACCCTACTCCTTTGAGGCATAAGCACTGTCCACAGGATATTAAATCTAATATAAATATTGCCATTTGTGTGTCATTTGCTGTATTTTTTTTTGAGATAGATTCTCTCTATCACCCTGGCTAGAGTGCCATGGCATTACAGTTCAATCTCAAATATTTGACAGAGAGCAAGCTTCTTCCCACAGCTTCCTGTGGAGCTGGGACTAGAGGTGTGCACCACCACCCTTTTCTATTTTTAATAAAGTCAGGGTCTCACTCTTGCTCTGGGTGGTCTGGAATACCTGAGCTAAAGAAATCTTCCTGCTATAGCCTCAGAGACCTAGGATTACAGGCGTGAGCCACCATGCTTGGCCACATTTTCTGTATTTTATTTACGTATTTAATTGGCATTTTACACTGGAATCATCTTTGATGATATAAATTTTTATAAATTTTTATAATAAATAAATTATAATAAATAAATAATTATTAATTATTTATTAAAAATAAATTTTAATAAAGTTTTATCATATAAATGTATTCAATTTAACTTTTATCATATGTACTAAATTTTATCAAATGTACTAAGTTTCAGTAGTATAGAGCATGAGAAAATATTAAAGGTTTTGAGTATTTAAAATTTTAGAGAATTGTACCATTTATCCAATAAAATTCATTTTAACTACATGTGTGAGTTACGGGTCTGATTTGTCTTTAATTTTTTATTCCAACCTTAAGCTTCTCAAATCCACAGCTCTCACTCTAGCTGTAAGATAGCTTTTTTTTTTTTTTGAGACAGAGCCCCACTATGTTGCTCTGGGTAGAATGCCCTGGGGTCACAGCTCACAGCAACCTCCAACTCCTGGGCTTAAGAGATTCTCTTGCCTCAGCCTCCCAAGTAGCTGGGACTACATGCACCTGCCACAATGCCCAACTTTTTTTTTTTTTTTGATTGTTGTTTAGCTGACCAGAGCTGGGCTCAAACCCAGTGACCTTGGTGATTGTGGCTAGCACCATAACCATTTTGCTATGGGTGCCGAGCCAGCATTTTATCATTCTAGCAAATGAAAACAATTTAATGAAGGTAAACTAGAAATCTATTTACAACCAGAACATGTCTTCAAAGACAATTGCCTACATATGCACTAATTTTTTTTTTTTTTGCAGTTTTTGGCCAGGGCTAGGCTTGAACCCACCACCTTCAGCATACAGAGCCAGTGCCCAACTCCTTTGAGCCACAGGCACCGTCCCAGTGCACTAAAACTTTTAATTGACGTGTTTCAGTTCTGTTTAGGATTTGAAGTTTAACTGTAAGAACTGTTGACTTACAATAAAGACAAGTCCTGAAATAGGCCTCAGAACTGATCTCAAACTGATATATGTACTTGTCAGTTAACCATAGCTTAGAAAACAGTAAATAAAAGAACTATGGAGAATGATATAATTTATTCTTAAGAAAGTGTATCTTTATAAATTCATAGGAAGTATCTAGAAGAATAAACACTGTTAATAGGTTTCTCCTATGAATCAAATGACATTGGAGAAAAGGGGAGATGTTCTCCTCACATAGATCTGATATAACTTGACATCTTTATCGTATTAGGACTCTACCACATACCTCATCCCTGAATATCAGTATGGTCACATTCAAACTACTCCACTTGGAAAGCTATGTACTGATGCCAGTGCCTAGTCTATCCTTAAATGAAATTTTCTATCTTTAGTTTTCTTTGAATGTCCATAATAGCTGCTGTTTTAATACCCCTGATATTCAGAATGTTAATAAAATGTCTTCTTAAAACAATATTTCCTGGCTCAGCATCTGTGGCTGAAGTGGCTAAGGTGCCAGCCACATACACCTAAGGTGGTGGGTTCAAATCCAGCCCAGGCCTGCCAAACAACAATGATGGTTGCAACCAAAAAATAGCCAGGCATTGTGGCAGGTGCCTGTAGTCCCAGCTACTTGGGAGACAAGGGCAGGAATCTCACTTGAGCCCAGGAGTTGGACGTTGCTGTGAGCTGTGATGCCACAGCACTCTACCCAGGGGACAGCTTGAGGCTCTGTCTCAAAATATATATATATTTCCTGCTCACACCTATAACCCTTAGCACTTTGGGGGGCTGAGGCAGATGGGTTCAAGACTACCCTGAGCAAGAGCGAGAAAATGTCTCTAAAATAGCCAGGCATTGTGGTGGGCACATATAGTCCCAGCTAGTTGGGAGGCTGAGGGAAAAGAATCGCTTGAGCCCAAGATTTTGAGTTTGTTGTGAGCTATGTCACAGAACTCTGTAGAGGGTGACAAAGTGAGACTCTGTCTCCAAAAAAATTGTCTTTCTTTATCTTCAGTTAACAGAAATGTCACAGGGGGCCATATCAGGTGAATAGGAAAGGTGTTCCAATACAATTATTTCTTCAATAGCTAAATACTCCCTCACAATATGATGTAAACTGGTACGCTGCCATGAATTAGTAGGCAAGATCTTTAGTTAAGATTGTCTTGTCTCACTGTTGATGTTTCCAAGGTCTGCTATGCTTGTCACAGTCAGATGAAGATCTTGACAGCCCCTTATGTGAATTTTTCCCATGTTTTCATTAGTTCTTCCCATTACTGGCTGCTTTCACCAATCTTCATAAGTGATGCTTTCTCTCCTCTCAGGAAAATGTTCAATCCATTTGTAAACTGCCATTTTCTTTTTCTTTTTTCTGCTTAGTAATTCTGAGTTCATTGACATCTTTCTTTTGACATTATCATAAATATAATCCTAAATCAAATTTTAGTGTCTTTACCCTAATATTAAAACTAATATACCTTTGGACAGTAGTATTTATATATGATCCCATACATTTTTTTTTCTCAAATCATATCTCCTAATGTATATCTTACTTTAAAAAACCCTTCAGTTTATTAAACTGCCATTTTATTTATGGCCTTATGATCATAATCTTGGACTAATAGACTCCTGATTTCATTTTTGCTCTTGCCAAGTTTAAGAAGAAATTTTCAAAAGTTTGTTCATTGCTCTGAATCAAGCTCTGATATTCTCACAAAAACACACAAGAACAACAATAGACAACATCCAGCAAAATACCAACACATGTCAATGAGAACACAGCTGTGAGACACTGACATACCAAGATTATGGAACCTCGTGGAGTTGTTTGCACAGGGTTGCCACTGTAAGTGCACAGTGGCAAGTTCACAAATATAACTCTCATATCTCAAAAATATCTCTTTATAATTAGAAAAAGATTAAAAATTAAGAAAATCACATTTTTAAGACCCACCTTCTTCAATACAGGAGCACCCAGCTGGGGCCGTTTCATGCACTGTGTGTTATGGCTGAGACTGGTGTTGGGCTTTAACCAGGTAGTGTTTCATTCTACAATGTTTAGGAACCTATTTGAAGAGTATTATTACAGTGTGCCAAATAATCAGTATGGACAATGTAAAAAAATAAGGACTAAAGTTTCGGAGACCCCCCTGCTCCTATAGAATTCACCAATGTAAGCAGAATCAGAAATCAGGGTGGAACTGGTCATCTCAATTCCTTTCTTCAGACACTTCATTTCACACCTGAATTCAGAGCTTTAGTGTCTCTTGGTCCAGAAAAGCTTGGTTTGTTCAAAGATAAGGATAAGCCTGATGCAAAGGTTTGAGTCCTGGACCAGGAAGGTCCATCCACAAACCTTACTGATGACTGCATGGAGACCAGCAATGAGATGAGGCAACATGATGTGTAAGAACTGAATCAAATTCTGTTTGGTGATCTGGAAACTTCTTTATGGGAACCTCTGGCCATGAACTCATCAATTGTCTGTAGCATAGAGCCATGGTTAAACAGATTGTTTGTACATAACATAAGAATGGCAGTGAGAAGCAAGTGAATATGCCAGAGTATTTTAGCATTAAGTTATATCACAAATTATAATTTCTGTAATTAAACCTGTGTGCTATAATACAACATGGGATTAAAGTATTTATTCCTAGAAATAATTTATTGCATTTTTTTCTCTTACTGTACACCTAAGTCATGTGTGTATGTCTAGAATTCTCCTTCTAAAATGAAGGCAGCAAGTATCTTGAAACTTCATCTTTTATTTAGTAATTTAATACTTGTAAAATGGATTTGGAGTATTTCAAAAATAGAAGCCTCATGAGAGAAGCCAGTGTCTTCATCGTTGGAATATTGTCAAGAAGGTTAATTAGAGAACTATTAAAAATAAAGAATATTAAGAAATGTTTAAATTGACACACATCTGCAATTAAATATTAGTTTAATTACTTTCCTTTAGAAAGGTCATTTATATGTGTGTGCTTAGGTTTATTAATTATATGTAAATTGTATGTATTATACACGAAGTTGTTGTAAACCTATTTTTTTTTCCTTTGGCCAGGGTTGGGTTTGAACCCGCCATCTATGGCATATGGGGCCAGTGCTCTACTCCTTTGAGCCACAGGTGCTACCCCGTAAATCTATTTTAATTAGTATAACCTATAGTTCTTTCTAATTACACAGATGACCCATTTAATCTAACTAGAAATTAGAAATTGGAATTAGATATTGTAAATTTGCTCCAGTAAATATAATAATTTCTGTTTTCCCTACAAATCTTATATAGCTGGCAGTTTCATCACTGAACAGTAATCCTTTAAGACTTGAAGAAAGATTTTGTGATTCACTGTATGAGTAGAAAAATTAAGTGATATTTTCTTTTCTTTTTTGTTTTTGAGACAGAGATTCACTATGTCACCCTCGGTAGAGTGCTGTAGAGTCACAACTCACAGCAACCTCAAACTCTTGGGCTTAAGTGGTTCTGTTGCCTCAGCCTCCTTAGTAGCTAGGATTACAGGTGCCCACCACATCACCCAGCTATTTTTTTTCTTGCAATTGTAATTGCTGTTTAGCTGGCCCAGGTTATCTTTCTAACCTACCAGTCTCAGTGTATGTGGCTGATGCCCTGCCTACTGAGCAATGGGCACTGCCCCTTGTCCGGGCAAGCCTTTGGACAGTCAGTTGAGAGGGCCCAGAAATGCTTGCTAAAGCCCTGCACAAGGGCGGCGGAGGAGTCCCCAGCTCCAGGTGGGCACAGAACTGCTTGCTAGTATGTGTTTGTCCCATGGACAGCTGTAGAGGAGTCCTCCACTCCAGGTGGGTCCAGAACTGCTTGCTAGAGCCGTGTGTGGGGGCCGGCGGAGAACTCCCCAGCTCTCGGCAGCCCCAGAACTGCTTGCTAGAGCCACGTGCACCCCATGGGAGCCAGGGGAAGAATCCCTAGCTCTGCTTGGGCCCAGAATGGCTTGCTAGTGTGCATGTGTCCCACAGGTGGAGGTGGAGGAGTTCCTCACTCCAGGAGGGCCCAGAACTACTTGCTAGAGCCATGTGTGGCCCACGGACAGCAGTGGCGGAGTCCCTCACTCTGGTTGGGCCCAGAACTGCTTGCTAGAGCTGTGTGCCCCATGGGCAGCGGCAGAGGAATCCTCAACTCCAGGCAGGCCAAGAACTGCTTGCTAGAGGTGCGCATGTCCCGTGGGCAATAGCAGAGGGGTTCCCTGCTCCAGGCTCCTACACTGGATGGGCCCAGAACTACTTGCGAGAGCCACGGGCTCCCTGTGGGGGCAGGTGGAGGAGTCCCCACATTCCAGGCAGGCACAGAACTGCTTGCTAGAGCTATGTATGACCCACAGGCAGCAGCGGAAGAGTCCCCACTCCAGATGTGCCCAGGACTGCTTGATAGAGCCGTGCATCCTGCAGGGAGCAGTGGAGGCATTCCCCACTCTAGGAACCCTCCCTGGGCAGGCCCAGATTTGCTAGAGCTGTATGGTCCTGGCATCTCTGGCCAGCCAACAAAGATCTATGAGAGGATGGTCAGTTAAGAGGGAACTATACTAGAACAGCGATATCCCTAGGTGAAGAGCAGCAACCACAGCAGTGGGAACAACAAGGCTCACAACCCTCAGGCTCTTCCAGACAGAGACACTCTGCCGGCATCTTCTCCAGTGGAGGCCACTGACTGAAAGTTTCTGGTACAGTCCCCACACGGTGCAAATTCAGCATGGGGCAGAATCAGTGGGAAAACTCTGGTAATGTGAATGACCAGAGTAGATCAACTCCTCCAAGGAAGGATGGGGCAGATGCAATTGAAGATCCCATCCATAAACAGATGGCTGTGATGTCAGAAATAGAGTTTAGAATTTGGATAACAAATAAGATTAACAGAATGGAGGAGAAGAGGGAATTAGAATTTCAAGAAATGATTCAAAAGATGTCTCAAGAATTCAATGATTTCAGAGATAAAATGACCAAAGATTTTGAAACACTGAGGCAAGAGGTTGCAGCCCTCAAAGTTCTGAAAATTATGGTAGAATCCCTCAGTAACAGAATGGAGCAGGCAGAAGAAAAGATCTCTGACATTGAAGACAAAGCTTCTGAATGTTCCCAAGCACGCAAGGAATAAAAAAAAATGGAAAGCAAAAATGGAACACTCTCTCAGAGAGCTCTGGGATAATTCGAAGAAAACTAATATTCATCTTATAGGAATCCCTGAAGGTGATGAAGTGGCTTCACAAAGCACAGAAGCTCTACTCCATGAAATTATGAAAGAGAACTTTCCAGGCATGGAAAGATTCTGAGATTCTGAAATTCAGTTAGCAGACAGTTTCAGAATCCCAGCACAGCTCAACAAGACATCCCCCAGGCACATCATAAATAACTTCACTAAACTTAATGTGAAAGAGAAAATTCTGAAAGCAGCTAGACGTAAGAAAAGCTAACCTACAAGGGTAAGAATATTAGAATGACTACAGATCTCTCTGCTGAAACCTTTCGGGCTAGAAGAGGGTGGTCATTGACTTTTAATCTCCTAAAACAAAATAACTTTCAACCCAGGATCCTGTATCTAGCTAAACTGAGTTTCATTTATGATGGAGAAATTAAATACTTTAATGACATTCACATGTTGAAGAAATTTGCTATAACTAAACTAGCCTTCCAGGATATTCTCAGACCTATCCTCCATAAAGACCAGTGCAATCCTCCACCACATAAGTAAACTCACAAAGAAAATTTTGATCAAATTTCAATTTCCAGAATGGCGAAGGATTAAAGTTGTCCACTGAACTTTCCAAAAAATCAATGCACAAAATTATACCAGGTTTATCAATATTCTCAATGAATGTGAATGGCTCAAATTGCCCACTAAAGAGACACAGGCTGGCTGACTGGATACAAAACCTCAGGCCAGATATCTGCTGCATTCAAGAATCCCACCTTACCCTAAAAGACAAATATAGACTCAGGGTGAAGGGATGGTCATCTATATTCCAGGCAAATGGAAAGCAGAAATTAATTTCCATTTCCAATTTTATTCGCAGATACAACAAGCTTTAAACCAACAAAAATAATCAAGGATAAAGATGGACACTTTATATTTGTTAAGGGTAATACTCAATATGATGAGATTTCAATCATCAATATTTATGCACCCAACCAGACTGCACCTCAACTTATAAGAGATACCCTAATAGACATGAGCAACTTGATTTCTAAGTTTTAGATTTAAACTTAACCATTCAGCATTTTGATTTAACAGACATCTACAGAACATTTCATCCTAAAAAAACTGAATACATATTTTTCTCATCAACCCACAGAACATACTCCAAAATCGACCACATTTTAGATCACAAGTCTAACCTTGGCAAATTGAAAAGAATAGAAATTATATCTTGCATCTTCTCAGACCATCATGGAATAAAAGTTGAACTCAGTAACAACAGGAATCTGCAGACGCATACAAAAAACATGGAAGCTAAATAACCTTATGCTGAATGGCAAGTGGGTCAGAGATGAGATCAAGAAGGAAATTACCAAATTTTTGGAACAAAATAATAATGAAGATATGAGTTACCAAAACCTCTGGGATACTGCAAAGGCAGTCCTAAGAGGGAAATTTATAGCACTGAAAGTCTTCCTCATGAAAATGGAAAGAGAGGAAGCTAACAACTTAATGGGACATCCCAAGAAACTGGAAAAGAAAGAACACTCCAATCCCAAACCCAGCAGAAAAAAAGAAATAACCAAAATTAGAGCAGAAATAAAGGAAATTGAAAACAAAAGGATTATACAACAGATCAATAAATTAAGAAGTTGGTTTTTTGAAAAGGTCAATAAGATAGTTAAACCTTTGGCCAAACTAACCAAGAAAAAAAAAGTAAAATCGCTAATATCATCAATCAGAAATGGTAAAGATGAAATAACAACAGACTCCTTATAAATTCAAACAATCCTTAATGAATATTACAAGAAACTTTATTCTCAGAAATATGAAAATCTGAAGGAAATTGACCAATACTTTGAAGCACGCCACCTCCCAAGACTAGCTAGAATGAAGTGGAAATGTTGAACAGGCCTATATTAAATTCTGAAATAGCATCAACTATACAAAATCTCCCTAAAAAGAAGCTCCCGGGACCAGATGGCTTCACATCAGAATTCTACTAAACTTTTAAAGAGGAACTAGTACCTATACTACTTAACCTTTTCCAAAAGATAGAAAAAGACAGAATACGACCCAACACATTCTATGAAGCAAATATCACTATGGTCCCCAAACCAGGAAAATACCCAACAAGGAAAGAAAATTATAGACCAATATCACTAATGAATACTGATGCAGAAATATTCAACAAGATCCTAACAAACAGAATCCAGAAACACATCAAACAAATTATACACCATGACCAAGTGGGTTTTATCCCAGGATCTCAAGGATGGTTCTACATACATTAATCTATAAACATAATTCATCACATAAATAAATAAAAAAAAACAAAGACCATATGATTCCCTCAATTGATACAGAAAAACCTTTTGCCAGCATCCTTTCATGATCAGAACACAAGATAATGGGCATAGAATGGGACATTTCTAAAATTGATAGAGGCCATCTACAGCAAACTCACAGCCAATTTTGTACTGAATGGAGTTAAAGTGAAATCATTGCCGCTCAGATCAGGAACCAGGCAAGGGTGCCCATTGTCTACATTGTTCTTTAACATTGTAATGTTAAGTTTTAGCCATCACAATTGAGGGAAGAAAAGGCAATCAAGGGTATCCATATAGGATCAGAAGAGAATAAACTTTCACTCTTCACAGATGACATGATTGTATACCTGGAAAATACCACAGATTCTACTACAAAACTCTTAGAAGTGATCAAGGAATACAGCAGCACCTCAGGTTACAAATTCAACACTCATAAATCGGTAGTCTTTATATATACCAACAACAGTCAAGCTGAAAAATAGTCAAGAACTCTATTCCATTTACAGTAGTGCCAAAGAAGATAAAATATCTGGGAGTTTACCTAATAAGGAACGTGAAAGACCTTTATAAAGAGAACCTTGAAACTCTAAGAAAAGAAATAGCTGAAAATGATAACAAATGGAAAAACACACCACGCTCATGGCTGGGAAGAATTAACATTGTTAAAATGTCCATACTACCCAAAGCAATATATAATTTTAATGCAATCCCTATTAAAGTTCCATTGTCATACTTTAAAGATCTTGAAAAAATAATACTTCATTTTATATGGAATC
>CAUYQV010015074.1:0-38809 GCA_963574575.1 Galagoides demidoff | reverse complement strand
CGCCTGTGGTCCCAGCTACTTGGGAGGCGGAGGCAGGAGACTCGCTTGAGCCCAGGAGTTGGAGGTTGCTATGAGCTGTGATGCCATGGCACTCTACCCAGGTGGATAGCTTGAGGCTCCGTCTCAAAAAAAAAAAAAAATACATGATTTTTATATTTTTATAATCATTTTTATGTGTACTTCATATTGCTGAGTGGAATGACTATAGATCATAATGGCTGCAATATATAAGACAAAATAATTAGAAATAACTTTAAGGAGGTTAAAAAATACTCATGTTGGTATTTATTTTAATGCATCAAACATTTGAACACCCAGTCTCTGAGTCATTTTCTCCTTACACAAAACGAAAAGAACTACTTATTTTAGTTGAAAGTTGAAAACCCTCGAAGAGACATTCTGAAGTTGTAGGGTAAACACAGGATGTTAAACTTTTTTTACTAAACTGTATGTTCCTACTGAAATCACTAATGAATTATGAGGTTTTGCCATCCATTTTATATAGAATAAGTTTTGTAGTCAAATAGCTTAGCTAGATTCTTGTTCCATTCCTCATGTCTGAGACAGGAAGGAAAATGACTAAGTGGATTTCTAGTTCTACTGAAATAGCTATGCATTTCGTTTTGTACCCAGACAGTGAACATTTTGCAGTCTGAAATAAGAACATAATATTTACCATAGACTTTGAAAGTTTTTATCCTCCAGAACATCAGTGATGTATCTTTATTAGCTAGCATTATTGAGGATGTGAGTTGCAAAATTTTATTAATTTCATGACATGTGACAGATATTCCCATTAACAATGAATATTAAACAATAAAATTCAATGGAGTATCTCTTCAGAACACAGATACCCATATCCAGTACATATCTAGACTGATTTTAGAAATCATTTACTTAAAACACGTTGAGATTCAGGAATTAGACAGAATTTTGCCTTATACATATGAAATCTCGGTACCTCTTTAAAATCATATTTCCTCCTAAACTTCCTATAAATCCCACCTAACCCTCTATTTCAATCTTTATCATTACTACTTTAATACAGGTCTTGGTCTGGTTACTTAGAACTTCTGCTAATTAGGAGTTTGTTCTAGCGTGGGCCTTTTTGTTTTATTCTCACTGGTAGCAATTTTTTACCACTCTCTTACTTCTGCAGACTGTTCCTCATTTCATGTTTCAAAGTTGTCACTTTGATGGCTGGGACTTGACTCATTCTCTTGGCCTTTCCTAAAGCTTAGTCAGTCCAGACCAATCACTGAATACCCAATGGAAGCCCCTTTCATCTCCTTTTACCACTAACAAGTAAGTTTATGGGCTGTTTGAGGGTCTGCATTCTATACAAAGAAGAACTTTTTTTATCACTTATTATTATTCATTCATAATTATTTGAAGTACCTATTCTATTAAGTATGACTAGACATGTGTGTTCATCATGGAGGTAGGGAGGAAAAGGAAAAACATCAATCAAATTTTTTGCAAGCTCTAAAGTGTCATAAAGCTTTATTCAAAAAGTATGAAGGCACACAAAACACCGTGCTATATAGCAGTAAGGAAGATATGTTACCAGCTTTCAAAACCACCATTGGTTAAATTTCATCCATAGTGGAAATTTTTTTAGAAACATCTTCATTCCTCATATATATATATGCTTGTCCTAGCTATGTTGTTCCATACTATTAGGATTAATATTTTAATCTAGAGTGAAGCCTTCAGGAGCTCCGGCTTCTAGCTGGAGCCTTCAGGATCCTAAGTTCTGACCTCAGCAGACCCTAAGTCCTGCCTTCTGTCCTGTGTCACTGCTTTAAGCATACTGTCCTGACTGATGACTCATTCTTTTATGCTTAAAATGCATACTTCTCTCATGTTCTAGGTAGCATGAAATGAGTTTTTTCTTGGCTGAACATTAGTCATTTTACCTCTTGCAATAGGATGTACCCATCATGATGCTCTGATGTATGACTAAACTGTCTGGTAAATACCACTGGAAAACTAAGTACTGTCAATTGTAAGAAAAGCAATTGTAATCCAAAGGTACCTGGAAACACTCTTCCTCTTGAGAATTAAGTAAGTGAATATACTTCCATCCCCATCTCCTAGATTTGGAAAGACAAATTCTCTTGGAGCTTACATTCTCTCTCTCTCACACACATTCTCATGTTGATTTCCAACTCTGAGCTCTTGCTTATGCTATATTGTTCCACTTATAGAAATGGTCTTGTCTTCTTACATAAGATACCAGCCCATACACATAGGGTGTGCTGCCTTAGTAGTTAACTTCCTCAAGGAAAATATGTTTGAAGGTAGAAGACTTTAATAGTTTTGGAAGGATGAGGGAATTTATGTTTAAATCCATTTCCCCTACCCCAAAAGCCATAAGCGTATTATTTTATTCATGTATATGTATATATGTATATATGTACATATATATACATACAATATGAATACAGTTCTAGAATCAGAGTGCCCGAAGGAGAATCCTGGCTTTACCCTTGCTATGACGCATTGTGTAACCTTACGAATATCATTTCAAATGTCTGGGCTTCAGCTTCTTCATGAGCACCTGCCTCATAATATTTTTAAAAAAGGAAGATTGGGGTTTATCCACTAATTCATACAAATTTCTTAAAATAACCTAACATACATAGTAAGTGTCCAATAAATGTTGCCAATTAACTAATTAAAATATATTTAAAAGCCATTGGCCATTTCCAAACTTTTATTATTTTGTTGAATGCAGAGCGGTTTTCCCATTGTTTCTGCGGCCTTAGTTATGTATGACCTTTGGAGTTAATATTCCAAGTGGCTTATCAAGGCATTTTCTTAAACTAGGATACATTCCTCTCTAAAAGGAATTCTGCAAGCAACTAACTATCCATTAAGATGTAAATTCTACATTCACACATACGTGTATATAACTATGTATGAGTATAATATGGACATGTATGTTCAATTACTCCCAGAATTCCATGCATTTAATAGCATATATATATATATACACACACACACATATGCAATACGTTATATAGTTTGATCCTCTTGAAGGTGGTATCTAACATGTCATTACACTTTGATTATGAAAGACTGACTTTTGTTCAAGGTCACTCCCTGAGTGCAAAGCAGGGATTCTAACAAGGTTCCGTCTGTGCTCAAAGCTCAAGCTCCTTCTACTGTATTTGGTCAGTTATCTGTGTGATCTCATTTGATCCTCACAGCAATCCCATGAGACCAGCACCATTGTTACAACTTTTTACAAAGAGACTGAGCCTTACTGAGGTTGAGTTGACCAAGAACATATAGTATTGGACCCCAAAGAGACACTCTGTTTTTTGCAAATACACTTTTTAAAAAAAACAATTATACTGTATTAACTCCCACCCCTATATAGAGGAGGTCGAATAGAGAGGGCAAGTATCTAATATATGCCACTCAGAGGTGCAGTTGAAAGAAAAACAATTCCCTAAAAGAATTCTACAGAATCCTGTGGGAATGCTAGTTCAGCCAAATTTATCTCATGGAATATAGAGTTAAAAGGCATTTGCCTCCTAGCAATCGCCTTTCTGAAGATTCACAAGATGTAAATGAAATGTTAATGTTAAAGCGAAGTGGGAGAAATTACTTACTTTCAAAGGAAAAAATATATAGTATAAGAGCTCTACTTTAGAATACTGTTAATATAAAGAAAATCCGAAGAACGAGACAGGCAGGCTTTTGAGAAAAATCACAGCTGAAGACTGAGGTTAATAGCATGAAAAGAAAAAGAATTTTAAAATGTGTGTGTGTGCACGCATTTGTGCAGCGAATCTTCAGTGTAGCTGTGACTCTTAGCCTTCTGATGAAAACGCAGAACCTGATGGCTACTACGTGGATTTCTCTGCTGCAAACCAGTCTCACGCTACGGTAACCCAGTGATGCACGAAAGGCTATTTCATGTCCCAGCCAAGTGGTTCAGGAACCAAGATTTTATTATGCTTTGGGGATGAGAGTTGTGATCCTGCATCCCTGATTTAGAGCCACTTAGGGCTCCGACAGCTCCACCCCGGTGTTCTAAAGGAAAATATTCCTTCATGCTCTCTGCCTGATCTGAAAGCGACACAGTTTCCCGATGTTCCGCCTGGGAAGTGATTCAATCTCCAGAAATTGCCTGAGAAATCTATCCTTCTGCTGGGGTGCCTGGATTTCTGGACCAGACCAGGACGAGTTTGGCTTTTAATCTGAGTAACTTGAGGATTTTCAGTTTGTAACTCAAACCGTCACATAACTCAAAATAAAAAAAGTGACACGAGCTCTGGCTTTTGTAGACATTGGGAAAATCCGTATGACGAAGTAAGGTCTAGAAATTCCTGATTTAATCTCTCCGGGAAAACGCAAATATCTTCTGCTTAGTACTGGACCGTCGATTACGCGGTCTGCCTTGGACTGAGGTGTCAGCCCCGGGGGTGAAGGATGTTAAAAGTGAGGGAGTCCTCAGTCCAGGGGTGGGTCGCCCCCGCCAGCCAGCCAGTAGCGGCCGCTGTTAATTCCCAGTGGGCGGGTTTCCACCTTCACCACCACGTCCTGCCCCTTGGTTCTGTCTTCACCCCCGCCCTGGGACTCAAGGGGCGCTCCCCACCCTCATCCCCCTACTGCCCTACAACCCTCTATACCAGACAGGGACGCTGCAACATCACAGCGGAGGAAATTCCAGGAGGAATGAGCCAGTAGGACCGGCTTATGGGGGCAAAAAGAGGCCAGGATGGATTTCCCAACCTTAGCGAGGCGGGGTGGGCAGCTAGAAGGGAGAGGCCACAGCAGGAGGCTGCCGGCACCAGCACCCACGGTAGTTAGTCCCGAGGGCCCGCCCCGGAGCGCGCCGCTCGCCCGTCTGCTCCTTCCTGGAGGCGTGGCCGTGGGGCGGAGCCCGAGAAGCCCCGCCCACTCGGTCCCCAGAGCCAGGGCTCCGGGTTCTCCCCCATCCCGGGGCTGGGCTCAGTCTCGGACTCGGTCCTGCAGCGCCTCTAGGCTGCGGATCCGCGTTCCAACCACCTGCTCCGCACAGCGTCCAGGGAAGCGGGGAGGAGACTGGAGGGAGGGAGGACGCGGGAGGGGGAGAGGAGGCGGGAGGGAGGAGGAGAGAGGCAGCCTACACACGCCTTCCAGTCCCTCCACTCAGAGCAGCCCGGAGACCGCTGCCGCCGTTGTCGCTGCTACCACCGCTGCCACCTGAGGAGACCCGCCGCCCCCCGTCGCATCCCTGACGATTCCTTCCTAGCATCGGGCTTTTTATCTACACTGCCACTACCAGTATTATTATTATTATCCCAAGATAAAGCAACTAAAAGAACATACCGGCCAAAAAGAAGCACTTACACATTTCTGAATTACTCAACTGTCTCCTGGAAAGAGGGTCTCCAGTCCCTGAAGGAGCAGCCAAAAGGACGGAAGGAGGGTTGAGGCGGAGGGAGGAGGAGTTGGGGACATTGCGTGGTGTAAAGTTGTGTGCAGCAGAGACTCGAAGGTGCAGCGCCACAGCCCAGGGGACGGTGTGTCTGGGAAAAGGCGCTGCCCCCTGTGTCGGGACCCGCCAGCGCGCGGGCACCGCGGGGCCTGGGACGACGCCCCCTCCTGCAGCCTGGACTCTGTCAGTGGACCAGCAGAAGGAGGAAGAATATGGAATCCACAGCGGCCCCCTCCTGCCGTCTGCTCTTCTGCCTCTTGATCTCTGCAGCCATACTCAGACCAGGTGAGCAAGGGCCTGAGAGCAGCCCTGACGTGGGTCTGAAGCAGTTTCCTGGGTCACCAGCCTGGCCTCTCACCCTCGCTGCTGTGCGCTCCAGCGCGTGGGGGAGGTAAAGGGATCGCCGTCTGGGCGCAGAGCTGGCCTCGGGCTCGGTCACCTGTGCTGCGCGTTTGGGCTTGGCTGATTGGCTCAAGTTTGGGCAGCAAGCAGGGGCACTGGGCAAATCTCTGGGAACTTTGTGGGGTGTGTGGTTGGGACTGCCCGGGCCAGCGGGCAAGATTAGTTCGACCCTCTCCCTTGGGCCCTGCGGCTCTCACGCTGGAGGCAAAGTCTCTCCCTCTGACAATTCCTCCCGTCTCTGGGTGTCAAAGTCCACGGCAAGGAGCCCCAAGCGGTTTTCCTTTCACTTAGCTCTTGATGAAAGTACTGCCCACACTTTTTCATGATAAATCCCCTGTAACTTTCCGGTGGTATGATATGAGCAAGAGATGGGAGGAGTAGAGGAGACAGACTTTAATCACCCCCTTTAAAATACCTCCTAATGCTTAAATTGTGGTACCACCACCCGCCCACCCCCCATTATCTGGGCGGGTTTTGAGTGTAGGGGTAGCAGACAAGTAACAGCCGGAACTGAAATTGGTGGCCGACCACGAGACCTTGGTGATGGGTTTGTAGATTTCCAGGGTCTGTGACGAAGCGTTAGTTCTCAGTTCCGTACTGAGCCCTAGAAGAAAGAAGGGAAAAATTCCCAACTGCTAAAATATCTCACAGGGGAATCCCTTTCCGCACCCTGGGGTCGTCTCCTGGCCCTGGTATTCTCAGGCCCGCTAGGCAGGCGACAGGAGTTGGTCATGCTGCGCGCTCAGTCACTTGACAGAGCGGCAGGTTCATTTCCTCGCCCGCAGTGAGATTTGCTGGATGTTTCGCTTTGAGGTTTTGATTTCTATCCCTTCATTGACAGTTGCCAGTTAAACTCCTACTTCCTGTTATTTCGGCCTGTCTGTACTTACCCCTTTCTTTAGTTCTTTCAATGAAGAAACTCACTTCTTTTTCGCATCTTTTATTCCAGCACACCCCTTAAAGCTGAGGCCTCCGGAGAGGTTTGAAAGCCTTTGAAAAGCTCCCAGGAAAAGGGAGAAAGTGGGGATAGGGGGGTGGGAGTCTGAGGAAGAGATCACAAGTGTTTGTGAGTTGCTGCCGCCGCAGCCGCTGTTAGGGTGGGGTGCAGGGCCCTCTCTAGATCTCTTTATTAAAGTTCCATTTCGGGGTGAGGTAATGAGCTCACCTGCTGTTTCTGAGGCTGGGAAAAGGCGTCAGTGTCGGTGACAAGTCTCAGGCTCTGGGGCGGGGACTGTGAAAACGGTTCAACAGGATTTAAAACAGGTGGGGTAGGGTCAGAACACCGGGGAGGTGAGAAGGTGAAACCCCTTTGGGTCTGGCACAGGGAGGAGCTCACTCTCTCACGATTCCTCTGTCCAATAAGGAAAAGAAAGGCGCTCTGTAGCCAAGGGGAGAGCAAGAAAGGAGGATGAAGGTGGCGTAGGTCTGTAAAATACAAACAACCACACACGCATAGTTGGTTTTCGGTTAACCCTTTCGCCACTTTGAGAGTGTAATCTCAAAAAAAACCCAAACATCTCTACCCCCCTGACCACACCGCCCAGCTGCCTTTTTTCCCGCGGTCACAGTGGAATTTATCTTCAGTTGGGCCACGTCAGAGAACAGGTTTTTCCACACACTTCGAGGTTCCTCTTTCAGACCTCCTTCTTTGCGGTTCCTTTGGCGCCGCAGGTTGGTGTGACCCGCGGGGACAGAGCTGCGCTCTTGGCCAGCGGACTAGTACCCTCGCCCCGCCGCCAGTCTCTGCTGATCTGGGGATCGGATGCGGCAGATCGTCCGATTCGTGGTTTCCCTGAATCATCGGGCTGGCATGGCGCGAAATCCTCAGTGCGAGTCACTGTGTTTTAAAAAGAAAAATGACACTAAAGGAGTCCTGGGCGGCAAATGCGCCTCTCGGAACGCCGTGCCTAGCCGAGGGCCGGCTGGGCTGGAGGGTTGGAGGCGCCAACCCATTCCCCTGCTCGCCGCGCCTTCATTTCACGAGCGGTTTTGATATGGTGTGCCTAGGACTGTAGAACAAAAATTCGAGTTTGTGAAACTGCTCCGCCGGGTCTTTTGGCCTGTGGTGGCTCCATGGTCATTTGTACATTTTAGGCATGCCGTGTTACTTGTTTTCAAGGCAGAGGAATAATATAGACGAACCAGGAAAACTGAATTGGGAGATAAAGGCAGTGGAGTGTGTGCTCAGCATCCGAGATAGCAGGAATCTCATTATTCTTGTAGAAAGAGCGTCAGCCTGTGGTGACATTTTGTATTGCTTTAGAAAAAGGCTTTTCTTGATTATTTACAAGGGGGGTGGGGGCGGGGCATTGCAGTTAACTGTTTCTTTACTTGAGTCACGTGTGTGCCCTGCTCTAGGAGTTTTTCATAATTGCTCACTGATAGAAGGTTCCTTCCCAGACACAAGCACACAGAAAGCTTTTCAGCGGGACATTATGTTCGGAACATACCAGTGTATCTCAACAGGCCTTGGGAAAAGCACCAATGCAAATATTGTCCTTTCAGACTACTAACGAGAGACTATTAAAATTTATTAATTTAAAAACTGCAGACGGTTTAGTAGCCAATATATATTGTTCTTTTCCTGGATGATTTATTGAATCCAACGACGGTTTATAATTTAATGGGACATTATTTACAGGAACTAGGTTTTCTAGGCTTGGCTCAGGACCATCTGCCTTCAGGTGCTTGCTCAAGTCCCTGAGCCATTGGGAGGCTTCAGTTTTCTCCTGTGTAGAATACAAGGGCGGGCTAAAGATCTACTCTCTGAGGCCTCTTATAGCTCAAAACTCTTTCTTTCTAAGGTCTTCAGATAAAAAGCTGATCTGGTGGGTAAGATTATTTCCTAATAGTATTTTTCTAACAGTCTCAGTCTAGACAAAATTCATATGAATTTTATTACTGGACAAAGATCAATGGACTCCAGTTGCTAATTCTCTATTTTCTTTATTTTTACAAATTCATTATAATGTCCGTGCTTTATACTTTCAGCCCTGAATAAGACTGTTCATTTGAAAAAAACGTAAGAGAAGGGAATTAGTTTTCCATTCTCCTAGTAAAAGAGACCCCCAAAAGTGGGAAAGATTTTTAGATCTCAGAAAACTGTTAATGCAACCCATCTGTCCTGCAAGCCTGCCTTTAATTAAATTGTACGTATTACTCCTAGGATGAGATGTAAGTGATGGTTAAGTTATTTATATTGATTTGCGCCATGGTTGCAGATGCAATATAGAAGGAGATAGAAACTAATATATTTCTTTTGTTTTAAAACATACAGAAATTCAAAATATTTTGCCTTACCAGAATTCCAAACTTTTTCTGACTTTTTAGAAAATTCACACTCACTTATTTTTTGTAATAGAAATTGGATGAGCACACAGGCCCAGTCTTTACTTATTAAAAACGAGAAAATTAATAAAAACAGACTTAAATAGTCTTAAGTGTCAACAGAAACTCTTACAACTTTAGTCAGTACTCATGTGTTGAGCTTTTAGCCCAGCTATGTAAGAATGCTATAGTCTTCTGGTGAGAGTTGTTTTTCTGCTCCTTTTTATTCCCATCTGTAAAATCTTCTTTCTGTGTAAGGCATGATTCAGATTATGGTGAGATTAGTCATGCTCTGGCTCTGCATTTTGAATTTTTCCAGTAAAACATACCACATTAATTAACATATTGTTAATTGTATCATATCGTTACTAGAACATCTTTTAATTTATTCCACTTAATTATTACTTTGACCACTTTATTAAAAGAAGGTCAATGTGTTTTCCTATTTTTTTCTCTGTATTTTTCTTCTCTCAAGTTTGCAGGCCACTAACAGGAGCCTTTGTAAAAGTGAACGCTCTGTAAGCTGTCATCATTACTTGGTGTAAGACGGCAGCACATTGTCAGATAGTATTTTAAATGCTTTATAATCACCGTGTCTTATATTTCCAAACACACCTCTTTCTGTTCTGGCCATTTATTTAGCACAAAACACCATCAAAGAGTTCTAGCTCCCTGAAGCTATTAACTCAAGTAGACACATGCCATTTATATCCTAAATATGCTGGGAACCACATAGGTGCAGCTCTGATAAAAGAGTACCTCTGTGCCTCTGTGTACACATAGAAACTTAAAATGTAATTCCTCTCGCAGTGCTAGTTTTATTCTTCATTGTTAGGTTTTCACAAAGGCTCCTCTCGTTTACCTTAACCATAAATGTCTGTGACATATGAAGAATAGAATGAGCTAACTTACTTGAACACAAAAGAATGTTTTCTTGGGAGTGGTGGGTGGGTGATCAACTAATATTTATTTGATTATTACTTTTGTATCTCAGCTCATTTCATTTTCAACAAGAAACTTAAAAGACCAGAAAGCAATGTTTAAATTTACTTTTCATTCCTTTTTTTAATTAGGGTGGAATTTTCCCTTCCCTATGGCGAGTATATTACATTCTATGTTCAAAAAGGTTGCTATAGGCTATTGGTAAGGTTGAAGTCTATAGTTATAGTTTCCCTGCAATGTACAGAGAATTGTCATAATGTTTGAGCTGCTATTTTCATCTAGGTAATTCTCTGTTTAAATAACAAATTTCATATTCTGTTTTTTACCTCATTATTGAATGGACTACCTTACATATTTTAGATAAGAGTACTTCAAAATGTGCTATGGTTTCCAGTAATTGTTTTATGGTAGCCTATTATCATAGCCCATTATTGTGCTGTATGTTCCAACAATGAAATTAGCTTTTAATGCTTCCTCTGTTATTTATCCAGACAGTTCTCAATTATCCATTCCATTGAAGAGGAAATCAGAACTGTGCACATTCCAAAACAGCTTCTAATCAAAGGATTACTTAATTTGACTTTGAGTTGAGGTACTTCCATTAATATCCCTATACTTAGTACCCTAAGAATTCACAGTATTTTTTTTTTTCAAAAGGATGATACTGTAGGGGAATAGGTTAATCAGAAATAGGTCACTAGCTTCTCTGGCTTGCTTCTTTATTATAGTTGTTGTTATTATTTTTCCTCTTTCCTCTATTACTTTGTAGACTGATGTAAAATCTTGGCTAATGTCAGACAAAATACAGTCAAACATTCACGAGATGAATTACGTCTTCCCAGTCTTTACAGGTCAAAGTAATATCATTGATAACTTACTATGACCATGGAAAATGGTACATTTTTCTTGCTTTGTTCAATCTCACTGACTTTAGCTCTTTTCATCTGTAGGTAATAGGTTTAGAGAGTACTACTTTTTGGTTATTTTATATAAAGTGTCAAAGAAAAGAAAACAACTTTCTTGAACTTTCTGCCTTTAATACAAAATCAGCATTGGAATGCTGACAATGACTGAAGTGTATCCTAATTTTTCATTTTTCCTTTTCCCTGTATTTGTCATGGCTGATGCTTTTTAAATTTCTTTTGCTACATTGCATGATGATATTAGTTACTCTTTTTCCTCAGTTTACCATAAAGTTTTTAATACCAAATTTTATCTCTGTGTATCCTCCAGTACAGTAAATACTGTAACACCTAGAAGTTGCTTCACATTCCTTTTTCTTTACGTTAAATAGAACTCATGATATATGGAAAATTAAGCTCCTCCACTCATGGATTATAAGAAATTTTCATAAAGAACTTGGGAATTAGGATATAATGTTACTTCCTGATAATTAGACTACAAAATAAAACCATCAGGAAAGCACAGAAGTATGCAAAATTCAGCACAAAGCACAGACCATTGGAACATGATCACACTTTTACAGTGTATTAATGGGAAGAAAAAGAAAATAAAAGATTATATATATTAGTAAGGAACTCATGATTAAGGATAGAATAAACTTAGTTCAGTAAGGAAAATATAGAAAAAGTAAAGTGGTTGAACAAAATATGGTTATTGGAGACATTTGTAGATCAAAACACTAGCTCTTGTGGTGAAAGTAAACTTTCTAACAGGAAGACAGGACTTGGCCAGCCTCCTTAGCAGTTGTAGCTATTTTTGTAGAGAAAGTTGTAACTCTGAATCTACGGGCCTAATGCTGTAAATATTCAAATCATACAATGAATTTGCCCATGCTGTGATTTCATGGTTTCTAAGAAATCTTTTAATTATAATATGACTTCTTATACAATTGCTTTACAAGGAGAGGAAGCCCTAGCTGGAAATGGTGAACATTGTAAATCATTGGTAATAATGGCTTTAACATAAACCAGTAAATTATTTACGAGTTTGGCTAGAGAGAGTACATCCTTGAAAGATGGGAAAAAATTGGTAAGCTTCTAAAAGAAATTTCTAAGCTGAGAGGACTAAAGGCTATACATTGAAACATGGAAAATTTATCTTGTGAACCCCCTTAGGGTACAGTCAGCTAGCCATTTCCCAGGTTGTCACCTTTCATGTTACCTATCATAGAGATTTTTTATTTCTTTAAGTCTTTTGACACTTTCTGTCTTAATATGCACATTATTTGTAGGTTGACCATGCTTTGTGGTATATCCCAAGATGCTCCTGATTTATGCCTAATATCCTGCTTCTGTTATTAATGGTGCCCTCTTTCATTCTTAAAAGTAGTTTGGATGACAAATTATGTGGTCACAAAGATAACTTGTGTGTCTATATATCTGTGTCACAGTATTTAACTATAAGGAATATAGACTTTATCCTGACCAAGTACATACTTCTAACCCTTTTAAATTTAAATAGCAGCTACAGTGAAATATCTCTAAGGGATTATGTGCCCATTTCATGCCAAGTATAATAGAAATGTGAAGTTATAACCTGAAATGCCAAAACGTTGTAAATATGGAACACTGAGGATCTCCTGGTTTTGAATGGAAACTGAATTGGTCTGAGATGCCAAGGAAATAATAGTGTTTGAAATTCACCTGGGAGTTATACGGAGCTATGAGGTTATTTAGAGAATGCCTATTTTGGTCTGAGCCTGAAATTCCTTTGCAGATAATTGTACTACTTCCATCCTCTTCTTTTATGAGGTTCCTCGGTAGCCTGTTACCAAATTTTATCTAAAAAATTTATCAGAGAAGTTTATAACATTGAAGGAAGCACCAAAGTCCTTCTGTACATGTAAGCTACAGTTGTATCATTCAGAAATGGTGAGCTGACATGGGGTGCCAGAGTACAGGTGGGACAGTTGGTGCTAACACTGACCATTCCTAACAAATTAGACATCCATGTGTACTTGGTTCAGCTAACCTAGATTGTCTCCAGCACTGAAAAAACCTCACAAATGGATGGAAGTAAGGAAAGTTGAAAGGGCTTTATGTAAGCATGCATGGTAAAGGACGCCACAGTTTTGTTCTCATTAGCAGAATAGAATGAAGGGAGAGGGCAATGGCTACTGTGATTAAAACTCAGTCAGCTTATACTCAACTATTTCCTCCGATAGTTAATAAGTTTCTGGCCACAGGATTTACTTTGTCTAAATCATGGGAAAAACATAAGAGGTCTAGCTCTGTTTCTAAATTTTTGAACCAGAGTATCTATCATTTAACTATTGCTACATGATAAAACACCAAAGCATAGTGGTTTAAAACATCAACCATTTATTTGTTTGGTACATTATTCTTCAGGTTGATAATTTAGTCTGGACTCACTTTTTTTTTTTTTTTTTATGGTTTGGTTAGATGTCTTCAATTTACTGCAGTCTGCTGTGGGTCAGCCTAGGAAGCTCTGCTTCTGGCAGGTGGCTTGGCTACTGCCCGGAAAGAATAAACTCACCTTTATGTATTTTCATTCTAAGAGGCTTGCCTGGGCTTGTTCTCTTGAAGCCTGGGCTTGTTCTTTTGAACTCTTCTAGAAGCAGAGTTCTCAGAGAAAGAAGAAGTGTGCAAGACTTCTTGAGGCCTAGCCTCATAACTGGCAAACCATTACTTCTGCTATGTTCTGTTAGTGACGACAAATCACAGACCAAGCCCAAATTCAAATGTGAGACGTCATCTCCACCTATTAAATGGAAAGAGCCAAAAGGTCACTTTCCAAAGGTTGTGGATAAAGGCCATACAGAGAGAATTAGGACCATTTTTGCAACCAGGTACTCTTTACAATAACAGTAGGGAAGGTACATTTATTGCAGAATCCTTGGCCCCCATTCACAATTTACACCCTTCTCTTTGATATCTTTGGGCCAAAATTATAATCATCTATTGGAGAGGCTCAAGCAGCATCCAATAAGAATACTATTTCCTACTGTTAAAACTTTAACTTCCCAGGAATGAAAATATGCAAAGTTGTATGTGTGTGTTTCAGAAAGAAAGAGAGAAAGAGAATAAAAGACATTGTGAAAAATACGAGGCATGCAATTCCTGGTCACAAGCTAACATGTGGTACAAGAGGGGTTGCTAGAAAGATGAAAAAATTCTTAGATTTCTATCTTGTGTAACCCCCTATTTGAGAGCTGAGGTCAATGAAGCCGCAGGTGAGAGATTGCCTATAATCCAATGGCAAATTAACCATAGTTCTTAGAGTCAACAATGTTTTTAGTGTTATTTATGCTTAAGCTCACTACACATTAAAAGTTTGGAAGTTGATAACCTTAAAATTACTTAGTTACTTGCCTAAGATTACATTTTTGGCCAATCTAGAATTAAAACTCTTGTAAATTGGCCACTCAACATAGACAACAGCATTCAACAAATATTGAGTGCTCAGTATGTGCAAAGCATTGCGGTTGGGATAAAGGAATAAACCAGTTACTATAAGATCAGGTCCCTCCTCTCAAAGACATTAACATTCTGTCTGGAAAACAGATACCAATTAACGAGGGATCTAACTATCTGCCAGAAGTTTTGTTAAATAATGTAAGAACAAATAAAGAGCATTTTATACCAGAGTAGCCAGATCTAGTTTAAAATTAGAAGAAACTCAGAAAACGTCTTTCATTGATGTGCTGAGGAACAATTAAGCTGAGAATGCAGGTTGAGGGAAAAGCATGAAAGAAGGCATGAAGGTGAGAAAAAGTATGGTGTCTAACTCCTGGAGGCGAAGGAGTGCCTGTCTCTTTTCAGGAAAACTAAAGAAATTCTGAAGGTTGAGGCAAAACCCAGGGATTGCTTCAAGTTGTTCAAATACTCTCCTCTGATCTCCTGAGTTGACTTACATATATATTCTTCCACAAGTATTTTCTCTATCTTGGTACGACACTTTCTAAGAAGATTGTTTATGGTGGTTATAAGCATAGATTTTATATTTTCACCGAGATGGATGTGGCTCTAAAAATAAAGAATTCTTATGATGTCATATCTAAGAGTGAAATGTAATACACATTAGTATTTGTCCCCTTAAATAAATTCTCCACTTGACCCAACCTCAGTGGATGCTAGCCTAGTTCTCAAACAGTATTTCTTGGAGAAAAGTCTGTTTCATATAAGATTAAATTGCTTTTCTTATGATATTAGAATAGCAAATAAGGATCTGTTTATTAAAATAATCCCTTCATCTTATTAGATGTTTTCCTCTTTGCTGATAAGAAATGTATCTGTCTTCTAGAAGAAAAGATAAAACAATTAAAAAATAATATAGTTTCAGAGTTTAGTTTGGAGGTTATTATTTTCTAAAATTCATCTAAAATGCTTGGTTAGAAAGGATTCCAGCAGCTTGAATAGTGATTTTTTTTTTGCAGACAATTTAGGTATACCTTTATGATATTTTAAAAATAAATTCTCTGCTTGATTTTTATAGACTTTCCATGCTTACAGATTCCAGAGTGTCAATGCATAGCATAAACTCCTTTGCTCAAGAGCTAAGAGCTTGGGCTAGGATAAAAGAATTAGTTTGCTTTCTAGACCTTTTCTCTGTTTTCTCGTTTATAAATTGAGGAAAACAATACTACTAAATTCATTCGATTTGATGATTAAAGAAGGTACTGCGTTTATATTGTGTTTCTTAGTGCCTGGAACATCATGGACACTTAACCAATGATAACGATTATGAATCACCTTCTTCAGCAATCACAATATTTCAATAATGTTAGTTTAACCCCATCAGAAAAACTTGTGAAATACCTCATTTCATTGATTGGGAGCTATATTTCAGTTCTAGCAGAACACACGTTAGGTTTTCACAACAGAACGAGGAAGCATATTGTTTTAGCCTGTTTTGTAATCTCAGTAAATGTCAAGTAACTTTGCAGTTTTATCAACTTAGAAAAAAAGAAGAAGAAAAACATAAATTGAAAATTAGAGCTTTAAAATGTAATTTTCTGCAAACAAAAAGCCATTAAGAAAAAGGAATATGCTCTAAACTATAAGGACCTAGATAATGCACTATATTACCCTAACAGAAACTGGCGCTGTTACATGCTTCTGTAATTTGAAAATATTGGGCCTTAGGAAGAGAAAAAAGCTTCAGGGATTGTAATGCAGTCAATCTGATGACAAATAAAAGGATATTTTTCTCAAATGTAATTCAATAGAGGGAGCTCTGCTGCTTCCTTTTATGAACACTGCGGTATGCTTTCATTTATTATGATTTTCTAGTGACCTCTAATTTAATAGTGCAAATTAGTAAAAGCCTATAATTTTGATATTAAGAATATGTTGGAAATGGAGTGATATCCTTCTTTTACTCACAGATTTCAAAAATTCTTTTGCAACTATGTAATACATGTTTAAAACTCCAGTTCTTTGTATGTTTTGGATAATAAATCACTAGATGAAATTCATGTAGGTATATACTTCAGAAGCAAAGCATCAAAAGAAAACCAAATTTATTTCTAAGGATAAACTAATGTGTATTTCTTCATTAAATGTGTGGTAGGCATTACACAGTGAAATATGTGAATAATACATTTTTCTGAATTTTTTTCCCTACATTTTTATTTGAATGATTATATTTCTACAAAGAAACAGCCTATGGTTACATCCTTCCTTCTCAAATATCTTCTTAATTTAGATAGCATCAATTATATGTTCAATTAAGTTGATATTCATAATTTTGTCTATTAAGACTGTAAAGGTAACTTTCAATTTGGTTATACTGAAAAAGGTGTTGTTTTTTTTCTTATACCACAACTTATAATTCTTGTCACAAGTCTTCTAAAATGGTTAAAAAAATTAAATGGTTACGAATTTATGCAACCTATTGTAAGATATTCTTTTATGATGGAATTATGAATCGACTCTGTGTGTGACCCTGAAAATCCATTTCTCTTTTGTGAGATTCCTGTTGGTCATGGAAGTTTGTAGCATGTAGTTTCTTTGCAGCTCAAAGTACTAAGATTCAAAATTATACTTTGATTTATAAAATATAAGTTTGAGTTGATATTTAGCAATAATTTTACTTGAGAACCAACTAAGAAAATGATTTTTAAATGACGATACTCATTTTTTAATTTGAAGTAGAAATGTTTTTTACATTCCTTAGAAAATTGCATAATACCACACATTAGATTCCCTATTTCATTCTTTATTATGGCATAAACAAACTATTGTTAGGATGGCAAAACTGTGTCAATAGGCGAATACTTAGATTAATTGTCACAATTGATAAGATGTAGGAACAACCCACAAATGGTCTATTTTTTTTTTTTCCAAGACAGAGCCTCAAGCTGTCCCCCTGGGTAGAGTGCTGTGCCATCACAGCTCACAGCAACCTCCAACTCCTGGGCTCAAGCGAGTCTCCTGCCTATGCCTCCCAAGTAGCTGGGACCACAGGCATCTGCCACAATGCCCGGCTATTTTTTGGTTGCAGCCATCATTGTTGTTTGGCGGGCTGGGCTGGATTCGAACCTGCCGCCTTAAGTGTATGTGGCTGGTGCCTTAGCCACTTGAGCCACAGACGCTGAGCCTGAATGGTCTATTAATCCATGGAATACTATTCAGCCACAAAAAGATGGAGAGTTTGTATCTGTCATAATAACCTGGAAGGATTTGGAAAACATTCTCCTCCATGGCATAAGGATGGAAAATCAAGCATTCCACGTATTCAATACTAAATTGAAACTAGTAGACTAACAACTAGAGGCCCACATACCAGAAAACTCAATTAAATTCAAGAAGAGAGAATAGCAGGGAGGCAGTTCACTAAGTTCCAACCTAGTGAGTGGGCACAATGTATGGGTATACGCCACACTTCCTGGGTGAGGAACAGACTACGACTTGGACATAACCTTACAAACAAACAATGTAGCTTAATTGTATGTACCCTCATATCAATCTGAAATTTTTTTTTTAAATTGTACTGCTTCTTGTTTGAGATATAATATGCTAAACTTTTGATTCCAAATCATGCATTTCATATTCGATGACCTAATACTAAAATGCTATTCATAAAAGAAGTGTTCTATTTCTCTGGCATATTTAAGAATTAATAACACAGAATAGCTTTTTAACATTTTATACTGAAATGAGATTATCTGTCATGTAGCAATACCAGAAAGAAGTCTGTAGTTTGGTCATAATAACAGCAAACTACTATTTTAGATATCTTTTAAAGTATGTGCTCATTTTTAATGTACAAGGTGGCCATAAAGTTCTAGTACAATTTAATAGTACATTATTTTACATTGCACTAGAACTTTATGGCCACATGTATTTACTTTCCATTACAGATTAGATCTGAGAATAGGAGTTATGTAGCCTAATTGTCCCCAGTTTCCACTTTCCCAATTGGAGGACACTGGACAAATTGCTTAAACTCTCCCTCTTCCGTACTAATCTGTGCAGTGAAGATAACGGTACCCACCTTGTAGGCTTGTTGTGAAAACCACATGCCTTAGTACACATAAAATTCAGTAAACAGAGTGATTGTCAAATGGAGAACATGCAATGACTGTTAGTATTATTTGAATCCTCACTCCTTCCTCCTTCCCCCAAATATGATTATATATCGAACTTTCTCTTAAAGATACATAAAGAAGAGAGGCTGCTGGTTGTTCAAAATTATAAAATTGTCAACTGCAGCTCCTCTCTACTGCAGATGTTTTTCCACTCAAGTAATGAAATTTGAATGAGAATGATTATCACATTATTTGGGGGATATAAGCTTGAATCTACTCACTCTACAAAACAAACCTTTCACGAACTCTAAAACTTTATCCATTAATTACTAGTATCACATTTGTTATGTCACAGTTCCATATGATAATGAAACATCATTGCATTGAAATTTTGAGGTGGAAATCCAAATTTAAGAGTAAATTTAAAGCTAAAAATGAGATAACTTGCAGCCTATAGTTTACCATATTGCCATGTTTGTTTTACATCATTAGTGTAAGTACCCAGAGGCAGTTAGGAGTTCAAAAGTGTGTGTGCTTAAAAGAAAGATTTGTGTAGCTGCTGTAGATTCTCAGTAAAATAGAGCCCAGTGATCATAATATTTTAGGGAAATGAGAAAGAAAACATAGTCTAACATACTTCCCAAACTTCATTTCAGCCTCCCTTTAGTCTCTTCCTATTTCTGCCATGGGAATGAGCCAAGATATGAATTAAATCTTCTAACTACTCTGCTTAAAGTGCATCAAAAGCTCCTTGATACGGGTCAGGTTGCAATTCAAACTTCTTAGTATATCATTTAAGGTTCTTACATTTCTCCACTCAGTTGTCTTGGAGTTCCCCCCACATGTTACACATGATCATGAACACATAGATCATGTATACGTTAATACATTTATGGGGTACAATGTGCTGATTTCATATAGAATTAGTAGCGTTTACATCACACCCGTTAATATATACCTTGTCCCATTTACTTCATTATTGTGTTAAGACATTTATACTCTATACTTAATAGATCTGACATGTACCGTTGCATTATGCACCGTAAGTGCGATCCCACCGCTAACCATACTTTAAAATGGGTCATATCCTTCTTGTTCTCTGAGTTATTCAAACCTCATTCTAGAGCCTTCATTCTTTCACACCCTCTCCTATTACCCTCATTTGCCTGAATAACTTGCATCCCAGTCTTTGTAACACAGTTTAGATCTCATATCCTCTAGAAATTCTTGCCTGAACTCTCTAAGGTACCTGTTTCCTACAGTTCCAGAGTATATTTCACTTATTGCCTGTTCCTGTTCATTCCCATCTCTTCTTCTTAGTGGATTTCTGTGTTCCTTGAGGCAGGGACTATGTTTTCTTAATCTTTTTCACCCAGTATCTGTTGATATAAAGTATATCCCTACGTATAAACAACCAACATGATGGTTGAATAAATGCATTTATCAAGATTAGAATTCTTTATTATGAATGAGGCCTATTTTATTTTTAATGCAGCCTCTTTTAAACACCAACATACAGGGTGTCCCAAAGGTCACCATGCATACCTATAAGAGGAAAAAATGGGAAACTGTAGCTGAATGTACCTTCATTTAAAAAATATTCATTAAAACATTTGCAAAATATTCCCCATGTGTTGAAATATGAATATACATACAAATAATTAAAATTTAAACTATGTGTTGAAATATGAATATACATACACATAATTAAAATTTAAACTATACTAAAACATAAAATATGAGTTTATTAATTTTTCCTATGCATAGTGACCTTTCAGACATCCCGCCTATTGAGACCTTTTTTTCAATTTCTTTTACAACTTGAGAGAGAGGATAAATCTCCTAAATGTGGGTCATATTTAGAAAAAAAAAAAACCTCTTTTTGCTATATTCTAACCAAGATATGCAAAAGAATTATAAAAACAACTGAAATAAAGTTCGATTTCTTCCAGGTAGTGATCCGGGTTAACACAAAATAAAACGTGACGACTGTGAAGAGCTCATCCGGCACTTCTGCAGACATTGAGAGTAGTCTGTTCATTAACATTGATATGAAGAGAAATAGAGATAGTTCTTTAAACTAATTTATTTTTTAAACCATAGTTATGGACGTGCTAAGACTATATATAATTTTTTTTAACCAGGATAATTGTGAACACATTCAAAATCGATGGGGAATAGTAATAATCCTCTTCCTCCTATTTTTAATTCATATATTCAATCTTTGGATCAGGGAATTTCTCATAATATGGCGGAAATGGCATAGGAAGGATTTCATAAGCAAATTGATCAGTCATGCAGGCAGTATTTAATACGTTTGTGAAGATACATTGCTACTGCAGCCAGGCATTGAATACCATTAACAGTAAAATATCAGGGATGATGTGGAGAAAATATGATGTTCTTTTTACAAAAGTATTGTCTATTGAAAAAAAATTTTTAAATTCAGATATAAATCTAATAATAATGCATAAAAAATTAAATGGCATTTCATTTTTACTAAAAAACATCCCTCAAGCTCTTTAACATATCATTTTAAGAAATAAGTTTTTACTGGTAAAAACAGTACCGAATTGGATTTATTACATATCTCATTATCTGATGGTATTTGATAGCTGAAAACTTAATCTTTTTATATAATTGCTTTTTTATAAAGCTTATCTCCTTCCTTTATGTCCTTTCCATTTGTTCTAAACTGTAATTTTTTGTTTTTGTTACGTAGTTTTTATATTGCTTAAGTTGGAGCTATTAGTGTGCTCATCACCCAGATTTTTTATAAAGCTTATTTCCTTCCTTTAGATCCTTCCCATTTGTTCTAAACTATCATTTTTAAATTTTATCATATTAAGGGGTTGTAAATCTTTTTGTCACATAAATAGTTTTTATATTGCTTAAGTTGGCGTTATTAGTGTGCCAATCACCCAAATAGTGTCCGTTGTGCCTGTTAGGTGGGTTTTTACCTCCTCTCCTCCCCCAACTTCTTCATTTCTAATGACTTTTACTTCTCTCTGTACCCATGTGTGCCCACCAATTAGTCCTCAATTATTAGAGAGTACATGTAGTGTTTATTTTTCTGTTCTTGAGATACTTCTCTTAAGATAGTGGCCTCCAGTTACACCTAAAGTGGTGCAAAAGGCCTTATTATTTTTTTAAGGGTTGACTAGTACTCCAAAGGATGTGCTTGTTTGTGTACAGATGAGCGTGAGTTTATTACACTTTATTAATCCACTCATGAATTGATGAGCACGTAGATTGATTCCATATCTTGCAATTCAAATTGTGCTACAATAAACATTTGAGTGCTGGTGTTTTTATAGCACAATGACTTCTTTTCCTTTGGGTAGATGCTGGATAGAATGACAGGTCATTTTTTCGTTCTTTGAAGAGTTTCCATACTGTTCTCTACAGAAGTTGTATAAATTTGTAATCCTACCATCTGTGCATGTTTTTTCTCCCTGCATCCAGAGGCAGTATCTCATTGTAGTTTCAATTTTCATTTCCGTGACGATTCCTGATGTTGAACATTTTTTCATGTTTCTTGACTACCTCTCTTTTTTGAAAAGCTTCTGTTTTTGTCTTTTGGCCACATTTTAATGGGGTTGTTTGTTTTCTTCCTGCTGATTTGCTTGAGTTGTTTGAAGATTCTAGATATTAGCCCTTTACTAGGTGCATGGTTTGCAAATATTTTCTCCTATTCTGTGGGTTGTCTATTTGCTCTGTTTATTATTTCCTTTGCTGTGCAGAAACATTTAAATTTAATCAATGCACACAAGTAGCATTCGTGTGTACTGATAACAGCCAAACAGAGTCAAATCAAAGATTCAACATTATTTTCTTTTTCCTGCAATATTTTTTTTGAGGGGGCAAAACTTTTTGGGGGTGATTTTTTTTTTTTTTTTGGTTTTTCTTCTTCCTTCATTTTTCTTCCAAAATTGCTGCTGGTGGGTGAAAAAAATACTGAAGCTGAACCACAGTGTAGGGGATGACCTAGGCATTACACAACGAACTGATCTCCTTCAAAGACAAGGGCGAACAAGAGGAGAAAGACTAAATAATGAAGAAAATATAATACTTAGGACAATACCAAGAGATGAAAGACTGCTACAAAGAGAACTACAAAAAAACCACTGATGACTCAGACAAATGGAAAGTGTATCATCCTCATGGATCAGTAGAATCAACATTGTTTAAATATCCATACTTCCCAAAGAGATTTATATATTCAACACAATCCCCATCAACATACCAATGTCATATTTTAGAGATCTAGAAAAAAATAATTATGTGCTTCATTCAGAGCCAAAAAGAGAACCCAAATAGCCAAAGCAATCTTAAGAAAACACTTCAGACCCTACTACATGACTATAGTAACCAAAATAGTGTGGCTTTAGTACAAAAATAGAGACTTAGACCATGCAACAGAAAAAGAGAACAGTGACATAAAACCATCTACCTACAACCAACTGATGTTCAACAAAGTGGGCAACAGCATACACTGCTGAAAGGAAGCCCTATTCAACAAATGGTGCTGGGAAGATGGGAGGGCCACATGCAGAAGAATGAAACAGAAGCCCTAGTTTGCACTACTAACATGAATTGAAGAAGGATAATAGACTTAAATGAAAGGTGGGAACCATAAAAATTCTAGAAGAAAATATAAGAAAAACTCGCCTAAACATCAGCCCAGGCAAAAAACTTATAACTAAGACCAAAAAGCATAATAAGAAAACAGTATAAGTAAATAAATGGGACTTGGATAATTCAAATCTTAACTTCTAGATAATGATTTTGCTCTGTTATTTCTTGTAGACAACCTTATTGATAAAGTTTTTCTCTTTAGTCTAAGAGGCCAGCTGTCTCCCAAATTTCTGTCCAGAAATTATAATACAGGGTGGACATAAAGTTCATGTGCAATTTAAAATAGTTTAACATAGTGAATTAACTTTATCCCCACCCTGTATTTTAATTTGTTGTAAAATAACTTATCCAGATAAAACACTGTAAATCCAATCCGTTGTTACCAATATTTGTCATTTATTGAATGCTGATATCTTTTATATAAATTAGTACTTTACAAAAGAATGGCCAATATATTTGTATAACTAATAGTTTTAAAACTATGCCTTTTTATTTTTTAAAGTACAAAATATCTCACTTTCATCCCCTTTAGTATAATACTTTGGATGCAGTATAATCTGTGTATCAAAACATAGTCAGAGCAAAGGCATTATCAAATAAAAAAAAAAAAAGGGTGGCGCCTGTGGCTCAAAGGGGTAGGGCACCAACCCCATATACAGGAGGTAGCAGGTTCAAACCCAGCCCCAGGCCAAAAAGTAAAAAAAAAGAAGTTATTTAAAAAAAAAAAAGGAAATGAGTGTAATCCTAGCACTCTGGGAGGCTCAGGCAGGTTGACTGCTTGAGCTCAGTAGTTGGAGATTAGCCTGAGTAAGAGCAAGACCCCATGTCTAAAAATAGCTGGATGTTGTTACCAGCATCTGTAGTGCCAGCTACTCAGGAGGGTGAGGCAAAAGGATCACTTGAGCCCAAGAGGCTGAGGTCACTATGAACTGTGAAGCCACAGCACTATACCCAGGGCAACAAAGTGAGACTATATCTAAATAAATAAATAAATAAATAAAGTAAATGAAACTTTGTTTAAATATATAAAACTAGTTGAGCCATATGTGTTGTGTGACAACATTGTGGATTAATCCAGTAGACTATGTGACAGCTATTTTGTTTTGTTTTGTTTTAACTCTTCTATTACTTGAAAAAAAAATGCCTGGGTTTTTAGATTCTTGACTTATAACATATGCTATATATGTTGCGACCCAGCAAAATCTTCCTACAAACATATAAACATTTCTAAACAATAGAGTTCTCAATGTTCCATAGAAAAAGAATCTTGGGTTAATGTGGTGAAATAATTTTTATCATTAACATGCCTGATGTTAGTGTGTGTAAATCGATTTAAAAAGTTAATTTCTATGATAAAAGATGTGATCTGAGGAAAGGGAATATTCTGTAAAAGCCACAGAGGTCAAATGAAGCTTAAGGGAGCAGTGTGTACTGATCAGTAAGAGGAACAGAGAATAAGAGGACTTCCTTTTAGAGAGTGAAGAAAGAGAGGACCAAAAGCAAACATGAAAAGGGACTTTATTTGGAAAGAAATTACCAATACCATCATGCGATAAGGGAATTTATCTTCTACTGTGCCTTGATACCGAATTGCTAATACAGTCTAGTCATTCCAAATTCAGTTCCCTTTTGCCAATAACTAACATTCAGTTAATTTCTTGTTTTGAAAGGGAAGAGCAATAGCTGTAAAGAAACTTCCTGCAGAGGAATTTTGATGCAAAGATAATTTTTGTCTAAATTTAGTAATGCTTATCAAATTTTTCAATAGCAAAGGTGAGTTCATCATTCTTTATGCAATGTTAAGAATTCTGAATTGTGTTAGCCTGCTTAATTCTATAGTAAAACGAAAGTTCAATTAAGTAATGCTAGAGAATATTATTCAGTAATAAAATTACATAAATATGGCATGTACTGGTTGGTTTCCAAAGGAACGTATCTGAATATGCATAGATCTGTGGTGAGTGATGAAGGCTTGTCTATATAGGTTCAGTTTCATACCTGAGCCAATGGGAATCTGGGGAAACTGTTTTCCAAACTACTTCCTCACAGAAGAATGGAGCATATATTATTGAAGGATCTGCTTTAAACTCAGGCATCAATAGTACTGAGATAAGAGTTGGGGATTGAGCTGCTGCTTCTCTTTCCCAAAGGAGTTATGTCCCCAGTTTAGGGAGGAAGTTAAAATTAAAGAAATGAGTATGACAGAGAGATGAGTAGGAGGTTTCTCAAATGCTGAAAATGGAAGTCTGATGGGTAAACAAATGTGTAGAAAGAAGAAATCAATGTTAGAAAAGCAGACTTAGGAAGACAGAGGGAGACCAGTGAAGTGTCTGCTTAGAACTGGTGCCTCGACTTCTGTTTTGGATTCAGAACAGCATACAGGCTCATGTATAGGAATAGAAATATCCCAGGCCAGCCTAAACTACAGGTTCGATTCTAGTTACAGGTCCTCTCTTTTGGTTTATTCACAAATAGAGCCCCTTATCTTTGGCTGGGGACATTACTCCTCAGGCCTAGTTTTTACAAAACTTGTCTCTCTAACCACCTTCCATCCCACTTCCCCATGAGTCCTGTTCCCACCTTCCTGACAGCGTAGACTTTGATTTGTCATGATACCAGAGTAACCATATATATTTAATTATTTTCTTAGCCATTATCCTTTTATAAAAATTAAAATTGTGTGAAAAGTTTTTTTTTATTCTTTTCCACAGAGTTAGGCACATTTATAAGAAGCATACCTGTTTGGAACAAATCACTAATTCAGGAACTACTAGATAACTAGTATCATTATATTCCTTTTTTAAACATGCCCCCCCCAAAAAATGTTTGGAATTTTATCCTTTTGATCTTTTAATCCTTTAACCTGGAAGAAAGAAAACATCAAAGTTAACATAAGCAAATTACCCAATAAATATTATTTTTCTAACAGTTTCAATCTCACTTTACTAAAACTGAATTAAAGGTTGATGATAATTCAAATTGACAGATTTTTATTTTGCCTCTTCTTTTACCCTGGGTCAATCTCAAAATAGAAATTTTGAGATTTTTTGCCCCTTAAAAGAAATAGTTAGAATAACTGAAGACTAATTATGTTTTCCATAGATGTATGTAATTGTCTTCTAAGCTGAGTTGCCAAATGAGGTTGCTAGAGGGAATGGCAGGCGGAAATAAAAATAAAATAAACAATCTTTCTCACCTACACAAACACACACATGCACACACACAAAGAACCCATCCAACAAAGCTCAAAAGCACTTCAAACATAAGATCATCTTTTACTTTTTTGTTGCCTGTTGGCTTTGCCTTCTGGAAATATTGCACAATCTATTAGCTTTTTCTCTTTAGATGTTTGAAGGATATGGAATGTACTCCTCTCTTTTAAAAAACTAACGCTGATTCTCATAACAGAACTCATGTGCGCTTGTTGGCCACACACTTATATTGTTAAATACAGCTGCTTCACAAATAATAAAATAAAAAAGAAATTTGGAAAACAAGTTCTGTGCAAATGGCCCACTTCACTCACCTTAGTACTTACTGATTAAACTGGAAAATACTTAATAATGATTGTTTGTTGAATCAGTAATGGCTACTAGGAGAATTTTCAAGTTAATTACAGAGACCAGAACTTTCCTTCTCGAGGAGGGTTGGTTAGCCATGATCAATGGCAGAAGACTGGAGAAGGGAACAGGAGACCCAGGTTTCAGTTCTGCCTTCACTAGCCACCCTGAGGTTTTGGTTAATCACCTCATATTTCTGTTCTGTTTCTTTGCTTATTCAGTGATGACATTAGGCTGCACTTGTGTGGACATCCTTCCACGTGACTGTTAATATTGTGTGCTTTTCCTCTGCTGCCAAATAAAAATGTTCATTGTATTGTCTCTTTTTTGTAAGATTTTTACTTTTGTTGTTTTCATCAGTATCCATGATTAAGAGCTAAGCATGTAACATTTTGCAGATTGGGATTTCCTAGTCACAGTGGACCATATATCAAACAATTGAGAGAAATGACAGAAAAAAAATACATGACAGTATGGCAAAGCATTAACAGAGTGTGAAATTATAACTAAGAAGGACGCAAATCTCTCCTTATTAATACGGAACAAACTTTTCAGGGGAGTATAATGTCATGCAGCATTTCAGTTTCCATGTTTTAAATATAGAGAAATTTAATTTAGTTCATAGAAAAACACTAAAGTTAATTAAACCTATTTTATACAGTTTCTACAAGGAATGGTTAAGGCCAGAAGAAGGAAGAAATAAAGGTGGATAAATGGCTGTGATGAGAACACTGATCTGTCATTCCTAGTTTCCACAGACAACTGTCCCACAAGGAAAACAAAACAGCATTCAATACCTAAAAGTAAAAGCTAGTTCCTTGACTTTATTACTTTCTCTCTTCTTTAAGAGACAGGTAGGGTGTAGTGGCATGATCATAGCTCACTGCATCCTGGAACTCCTGGGCTGAAATGATCCTCCTGCCTCAGCCTCCTGAATTCTGGGACTACAGGCATGCATCACCACACCCTAAGTAGTTTTTTTTGTTTTTTCAATTTTGTAGAGGCAGGATCTTGCTATGTTGCCCAGGCTGGTCTCAAACTCCTAGCCTCAAGCAATCTTCCTACTTCAGCCTCCCAGAGTTCTGGGAGGTTCTACAGACATGAGCTACCACTGTGCCTGGCCTGAATTTTTGTTACAACTGAGGAAAACTCAGGGACCAGGACTTCTGCTAATTTTACAAAATATTACAGCCACTCGCTGGGGTGTTTTACCATACTCCAATACCATATTTTAAACAGAGATTTTCTGATGTCTCTTTCAGTTTAGAGATTAGTACAAAAGGATACAAATTTGATAATATATTTAGTTAATAAAGGCCTTAGGAACGTATCCCACTAAAATGACCTTTATTTATTAAAAATACAAAGATGAATAGTTTTTCTTTTAAAGGGTGACAAAACAGTGTGTATCACATGCTGCCATTTTCTTCAAATGAAATGAGTTTCTAAACTCATACACAGTCAGGCACATGCTTGTATATGTGTGGTAATTTTTTTTCCAGAAAATCATATAAGAACCTTTCATAATGATTACCTCTGAAAGGGAGGACTGGAGATATAAGATAGGATGATAGGATGGAAATATTTTTATTTGTTATATCTTTTACATGATCTGAGTATTTATAATATGTATAATTATTTTTAAATAAACTGCTAGTACAAAATTATTGGAATCATAGTGCTACTACCAAACTGTAGAAGAGATATATCTTCTGATGAAGCAATTTATTTCCTATTGAGAAAGTAGGAAACTTAATTAGATATAATTCCTATGAAATTGTAAGAAAATCGTTATACTCATTTTTATGGTCCTTATTTCTCTTTCCCTTCTTTGGCTACCTGAAATCATTCTCATTTGTTACAATAAACTTATAAACCTATTGGATTCTAAATGATCACTTTAATTAACATGTTTAATATTGGTCCACATTTACGTCAAATTTAAAATGAGTTTGCATATTTAAATTTGCATTTTTAAATGAGTTTGCTTCTTAATTCATGTTTTGAAGGTATTTGCAAGTGTCGAAGGATAAACATAAATAACTACTAAAAATCTCCCAAATATATGGTGAACAAAGGACCATATATTCTTTAATGAAAACATTTAAACATGTGATAACACACAGGAGAGTATGAGAAGGAAACGAGTGACAAAAGGAATTGAAATTGTGTATCAGTAGTAATTTTCTGACATTAAAGATTATTGAACTACATTTAATACAATGGAGTATTTTGAAAGGTCGCAGTGTAATATTCCTGGAGAAATATTTTCTTGTAATCTCCATAATTTGATCATGACCAAATTAATCTGGGAATGGTGTATACTTGCACTCATCTTAGATTCACAATAAAAATAAGCTTTGTTAATTTCTGATATAAAAGAATTTGCTTAACATTGGTTAATCTTCTGTCTAACTTAAGACATTTAGAGAATCTGTTTCTGGGAAACAAAGTTTACAAATAAAGTATATTACATGAATGAAACATAGTATTCAGATTTAGGATTACTCATTTCCAATATCTTCTAGAACTGAATTTCTGCATTAGCAGGGGAAAAAAAGTCTATATTTATATCCCTGAAGAAGCATGTAAGATTTCTGCATGATTTGGAATTGATACCCCAATTTTAATTGTAAGCTCACTCAACTATAGACCATTGTAACTTTGGAGATGCAGCCAATAATAATCACATTATTGTTATTTTTTGCCTGGTATGTTGAATACTTAGCACCTCATAAAAGGAAACTAGAGGCCTAAGGGATTTCTAAGAATATTACCTCACTACACTGAATATCAAAAAATTGTACTGCCAGACTGTTTTCATCAGTCATAGAAAATTTCACAATAACATAAAACATTTTTATTATTATAATTAGTGGAGTGACTAGAGAAATGGAGAATATTAAATCCTGTCTCCTCATTGGAGGTTCAGGACAGCCATTTAAAATACAAAACTCCGTGAGACACAGCCTTGACCCTCCTTGAAATCGTTGCAAGATCCATGTTGTTTCTTTTTGAATATCCTTTTATCCAAAACATATATATAAAACACCTGATTCAAAGAGACACCACTTGGCCACAAGCCTTCTTTAGCTATTATCCCTGCCAGTTTTTCTGAAACATGATAAAACTCATTTTATGAGTTTCCAGAAACTCATAAAACTCATAAAATGATTCTTTTATATGATGACAGTCCCAGTAATGGTGTCTTACTTTTAGATTGGATTCTGGCATCCAGAATCCAAATTGTTCTGCCTTCCTGGCCCGCCTTTGTATCTGACATTTTGGTTCACGATACTGAAGAGAGATTAGACTTTAAGACAAATGAAAGGAAAGATACTAAAATGTAAGATGTGGAGTGAAAGTGTTTTGTTTTCATTTATATTATAAATATCTGCCTGGGAATAGTCAACAACCCCAGAATATTTTCAGTGACCTCTCTTGTTGAGTCCTGAAGTGGGGCTGATTCAAGTACAAACAGCTTGCAACTTGTGAGCCAGCATGCATAGTCCAGGAAAGGCACTGGGAAACCTCTCACATTACAATAGTCATCTTAAAAGCTGAAAGAGCAAACAAACAAACAAAAAAATCTTTGTGTTCTTTTTTACTAACTACTTCTAGCCTGTTTTCCCAAGAGCACAGATCAGTATCCAGGTACTATGGTACTTAGACTAGTAGCCAAGTTCTACGGTACTTCCAAGTGTGGAGACAACATGTAATATACCTGAAGATGAATTAACATGTTATTCCTACACAACTGAACCCACTAAAAAATGCAGAATGGTTTGGGGCACTGGGTGATTGTGTTGAGTTCCCCGTATGTGCCCGTAAGCGTCCATAGCACGCTACTGGCTACCTGGGTTTGGGCACATGAGGATGAGAGCGGGGGCATCTTAAAGACCTTTCTGTGCTGCAGAACACGCGTCCTGGTCTGGAAACGACTAACCTCCCTTCCAAATGACTCTGCTTCTCTGTATTCCTAGGTCCATCTTCAGCAGGCCCATCAACATTTCTCTGCTCCTTTGTTGCCATTTACATTTTATGAGGCGTCATGGATTTCCGTTGAATCCTTCAAGGTACACTGACTTTATAAGACAGGCCTTTGCCCCAGAGGAGTTTCAGAAAGTTATCAGTGCTTTTAAGAAAACACAAGGCATGAAATATTCCACAGCGTCCTGAAAATAATTTCCCTTATTTCAGAGGTACATGGCATACATTTAGATCTATAATACATATCTCTATGGTCTTCTCCCAAAATCCATAAATTTATTGACGCTTACAAAGTTGTTTAGGCAGGGAAACTATTTTTTTTTTCATTTCACGATTAATTGCAGCCACTCAAAAAGTGTAACAAGCCAACGATTATATTTGGGAAATTTTAAAAATAATTTAGTAGCTTGTTGAAATTGTGTGTTTGTTTGTTTGTTTGTTTTTTTCTGAATCCATCATGTGGCCCTGTAAAGTTTTGCTTCATAAACTAGTTGACCTTTTCATTAATATGCAAAGTATAATCGTTCTATGAAATAAATGCAAATATGCAGGGTCAGTAATAAAGACCATGTTTAACTGAGTCCTTTTTTAATGTCTTTTAATTATAAGCACAGTAAATAAAGCACACATCCCTTTGGGGCTGAGAAATGGGATAAGATTATTTAGAACTCTTTCCAAAAACTTATTCCAAAAGCTTATCACAATTTAATAATCAGAATTTGATAGGTTCCCGCTTCCCACATACAGAGGTGTCTTTATCTTGCTAAGTTGTTTCTTTTTATGTAAAGTTGATTAATGCATTTGTTTATGTGTCTTCAAGTGACTCTTTCATATAATCTCTCTATTTTAGATCATTCTCTCAGAAAATATACTATTTTCTTACTAAAAGTTAAAAGCGATTAGCTGAATATGACCCACGATTCTGTTACCATGTTATTTAGGATATTTTATTGAAAGTGACCGGAGCCTACAGGTCTAGCTTAAGTACAAATGAGGGGTCTATAATGAGGGTAGAAGAACTCTCTATTACTAAGAGAGTTAATAAAACTTGGACTTAGGACTTGGGAACTATTTGAATCAAAGACATGAAAGCTATTCGTTTTGTCTCCATTTTTCAGCTTTTCTTTCTTTTTACTTGCTGTCTTCTCTCTTTCTTAAGACTAACTTATTTTGATTCTAAGGCCATATGGCAGTCAATAGCTCCTTGATTTATTTCTCCTCCATTCAATAAACCAAATGGCATGATTTTTCTAGTTCTACATTCACGGGGAAAAGATCTGATTGGCTCAAATGTGATGAAGTGCCATTTGTGATGGCCCCAATCTGCCATGCGTGAAGGAGAGGAGGGGAAGTTGGCAGATTTCTGTGTAGTTTCAATGCTAATAGGACTGGCAAGCAAAATAATTCATGCTCACAGAATTCTAACATTTGACTTAATATTTATTGGATATCCATCATAAGCAAGCCATTACCTATAACTGCTGTGCTGGGCAAAGATGAGTAAAATATAGTGTCTACGCTGGAAAAGTCTAAGGGGGTAAGGCAGCTGTACAAAACATTGGAGTACACTGTGGACAGAGAATGGAGTTTGGTGATGATCAGAGAGAGAGGAATAGGAGGTTAAGGGGTAGAAGGTATGATCTACTTCTGAGAGTGTTTGAAATAGAAGAGATCGGGATATGTGCGGGGGTGGGGGGAGCATAAAAGGAACGTTGGATCACACTAAAGGGGCAGAACTGAACCTGGAAGTGTGTAGGCATTGAGGGAGCAAAGTCTTAAATTTGTAGAAGGAGGAGGGGCTGAGAAATGGGATAAGATTATTGAGAACTTAAATAATCTGTTTCCTAAAAGACACAAACAACAGGTGGATAAAGACATTAATACAGAGTTTTTAAGTAGAATTACTTTGCTTTCTGGTGGACTTAATAACATTTTAGATATTCTTCAGCAATATCTACGATCCTTTAGTTAAAATATGGTGGAACCATCGCATCTCCACTGCCCAGTCCTCTATTTCTTTAGTTTCTCCCCTGCCCTTGATGCTTATGATGTCAGCAGTTATTGGCTGGGATAATTGCATAGATGGTATTTAAGAAAAAGAGATTATCCTCTTAAGAATGACAGCACCTTTCCAAGGAACATGGCCTCTGGAGACATTTCTCAGCAGTATTATAGTTCTTTTGTTAAATGCTACCATGTGAGATAGTACTTTTAATAAAAAACCGATGTATGCCTTGAGTGGCATTGCAGTGTTAAGTTTCTGTTTGTAGGCCTTCCTAAAATTTCAGCTCATGGTAACAGTTTTCCTATTGCAAATGAATTGAATTAATTTTTTTAATTTTTTTTTGCAATTTTTTGGCTGGGCCTGGGTTTGAACCTCTGGCATATGGGGCCAGCACCCCACTCCTTTGAGCCATAGGCACCACCTTGAATTGAATTAATTTTTTTAATTACATTTTTTGAGAGGCTATTTTAAATGTGCTATAGTTAGAATGTGTTACCATTCTCAACTTCCCATTTTCTCCTAAAATTTATAATTCAAACAAAAACATAGAAAAGTGTGTCTCCTAAAATTGTACTTTGTGAAATGATTATGGTCACTTTTCTATCCCTTGATGTTCATAAATTTTTTTCTTAGTATTTATCCTTTTATTTAACTACAATATAAGTTTAAAATGAACAGATTGAAATCTTACTATTTTTTTAACTTTTCATTTTTTTCATCCTTTGTAAACATTCTTTTGAAAATCAAAGTGTTTACTTTGTAAGTTGTACAAATGTACACATGAAGTGAGCGTATGTGAAATGCTAGAACTGTTTTATAATAAAAAATTGTATGAATATATTATGTTACATTGAATATCAAAAAGTGATAACTACAAATTGAAATAAGTGACTAAGAACATTATATAAGTTAAAGAGGTAATGAATTCAAACTTACCCATTTAAACTTATAGCTATTACTTCTTGTTATTTAACATGACATAATACATCCATATAATAGATAACAGATTTTATTTTTCAGTACCAATTTCTCCTCAAATAATCCTGCCTCCCATTTTCAATAACAACAAAAAAGCAATAACTTAACCACTTATCCACAAATTCAAAACTATTTGATGTCACTAATGTCCTAATATCTTTTTAAAAACTTTTGTTTTTCAAATGTAGTTTCACTTTAAATGCAAATAATAATTCACCCAATTTAATGATGCTTTTTTAAAAAGTTTAACTTCTGTTTTATAAATGAAATTATTTGCCAGCATAAAATATGCCCAAAATGACGGTTTAGATTACCTTTTTAAAGTTATTTTTTAATATCTCTTTCTTTTTTTATGTCTCTTTTTAAGTAACTTTTTAATGTCTCTTTCTTTTTTTATGTCTCTTTTTAAATAACGTGTTCAACAGGTATTTATTAAGTGACCACCCTGGGTTAGCGACTGTGCTAGGTTGGATGCTGGGGATACAGTGGTGAACAAAACATGGTCCTAGAAGCTTTTATTTTGGTGGAGTGGTGGTTCTTAAACTTGGACATGCATTGGAATCACCTGGAGAACTTATTATTTTTTTTTTATTATTTTTGGAGAACGTATTAAAACGTAGATTGTTGGGCCAATGTATAGAGTTTCAGATTTGGCATTTCTTATGTGGGGTCCAGAATTTGCATGTCTATCAAGTTTACATATGTTGCTGATGACCCTGGTCCTGGGACAACATTGGAAGAACAGCTGTGTGACAGGAGGCAGTGCTGTCTAAGTTCCAGGGCTCTAATCAGCCTACCAGCTACTGACCCAAGCTCACTGCAAGTGGCTTTTTCATTATTTCCAGTGTAAAGATATGCTTTTTCATTATTTCCAGTAGGAAAAAAAAATGCCTTCTATAACTGCAGTCTGCCCTGTGGGTAGCACATAAATTATATAATTTCTTATTAAATTATCAAGGAATTTACAAGGTCAGAGAAATATAATTTTCAAAGGCCTTACTTTGTTTATCCCAGTTAAAATGTATCATCAGCATTATGGCCCGATTTCCAGTTTAATCATCACTTTATTTTAACATAAAGCTTTTCTTCCTGATCTTTTGGTGGCCATCCAGTTTTCTGTAGTCTTTTAAAAGTGATGGCCAGGGGTTCATTTATCGCAATAATTAAGATGGATAGCAGCATGCCAGCTGGAATGACTACACTTGTGTTTGTTGTATAAATTATTTTCCTAGGATGAAAGCCTCTTTCATGGCTGTGCTTTGGTCCTATCTTTTGTACCCTAAACCATTAACCATAGCATGTTTAGGAGAGCTATTTATAAAGAGGCTGTTAATATTTACCAATTTTAATCACCATTAATCCATGTCTACATTTTTCTTAGCAATGAAGATTGCCTGTTACTTTGCTCCTTCTGCTAAGAGCAGGAAAAAGGAAAAAAGCCTTCAAGGACTCTTGAGTCTTCTTTTTTTTTTCTTTTTACTACTTTCACACTTCTTTTATTTTGTCCCCCTTCTGAACCCTTTTACTTGTGAATCTTAAGTGACTTTGGGCGATTCACTTGAAATATGTAGAAATGTACTCCCAGATGTGAATTTCTCATAAGCCATGTTTGAAATTCCTCTAAAACACAGATAGTAAGAGATTTTTATCATTTTTTTGAACACTACTTGAGTTCGGTAATCTTTTCAGTTTCAAAAATAAATATATCTCAGGTCAAACAGAAATATTCAAATAGAGTTTGGATGCTGGTTGTGTTATTTCTGTATCCATCATGTACCCAACACATTTCAGTAAATATTTGCTGACCTGACTATTTTTGTTCTTTACACGTTAGCTTCCAGGGAAATTGCATGTCTGCTATCTTTCTGTGAGTTAGTGTAGTTATTATTGCTATATTTAAAATATTCATCTTTCCCTTTAAACCGTGTAACTCTGAAAACATAAATAAAAGCATAATGCTATATCAGAATATTTAGTCATTATCCATGTCAAATAACTAACCATTAAAACAATTCATAGTAACTAATAAAGCATATCTAGTGGCAATAAGTAAGTATTGCTCTACATATATGCATATATTAATATTAGGTCTAATAGATTTATTGTCTGCTGTTCTCTAAATTTTTTATCAGACTTCAGTATAAAAACTTTAATGAAATAAGCAGAAGACTAAACTCAGTTATTTTCATTAATGTTAATTTCATAGTCTCTTGATGATTTTATGTTATATCCTGAAACTCTTACATTTTGGATCACTCTTTCGGGTTGTCCTATTCTGACCACCCAAACCAAGAAAACCTGCCCTCCCTGAAAAATCTAAAAGAGCTGGTCAGTTCACACAAAGACAACAAAAGCCACTCTGTTAGGAAAACGTTGGCTCTTTTACAGCAGTCGCCATTGGACTGAGAATACTGAGCCTTCTAACCCCCAAGTAAAATTAACTTGGTTAGCAGACAGCCTTCATCCCTTTATATAGAAACTGTTCTGCAGAAGTAGGAAATGTTGTCCTAAACCTCTTTGCCTACCCCTCACTATCTTCACCTAATTTCTGTCGTTGACTTATTAATATCTTTATTCTTATAAAAGATTTTACATATTGCTATTACTCCTCCTTTTAATTTTTTTATTTTTTAAAAAATTTAAGAATAGTTAACTTTTCATCATTATAGGTACTTAATAGCTGTATATTTTTATAGGGTACACGTGATGTTTTGATACAAGTGTGCAATGTGAACTAATCAATACTCTTGTTTTTAAGTAATTGAAGTCATTAAAAGCATAATAGCTGAAGGAGTAACTACATTGTCCTGTGAAGGCTCATTAAATTATGTGGGTGAACTTAAACAGGCAAAGGAAGGATGAGAAAACAAATATCCCTCTTTTGAATCATCAATAAGATGATAAAATGGTTTTCATATAGCTTCTTTGTAGGTACAGTCTTTGAAAGCTTCTAATCTGCCATTGGTGAAACATACTGTTATTATTAGGTTTGGAAACTTTTTTTTCCCTCTACTCCAAGTATCATTTAACTTATAAATAATAAACAGAACAAAACTTTATCATTTTATATGTGCAAAATATTTAGAAAGACTTGTAAAATAAAAAATTAATTTTTCTCATTGGTTGTGTTGTATGAAAACTTTAGAATAACAGACTGGGACAGCATAATGTATCATTTGCCTGTATATAATGATTTTTATTACTACCCTTCTATAATATTCTAAATTTAGAATAGTAATACAGGAGTGATAAGACTGTTTAACATTTTTGGAGATCCCAGTTTCAGAGATGAGTAGAAGGTCTTCAAGATATACATAAAGAGAAAAATATTCTTTCTAGAAAGAATAGAAGAAACACTCAAGTGAAAGATTTCTTTAGATGGGATGATGGTGGTTGTGGTGGCAGGATTCGTTTATGGAGGGAAGAGAAGAGAAGAGAAAGTTTCCTATTATTCAGAGAATATGCTCAAATAGACCAGGAATTACATCCTTACTCAGTCACCAACTAGCTGTGAGCCTTTGAGAAAGTTAATTCAGTCTTGTGATCCCTTCCTTGATTCCCATCCGTAAAATGAAGAAAGTAATATGTTTTATAAAGTTATTAGAATAATTTAAATGTGTGTAAAAGCATTTTATCACAAAGTAGGCACTCAAGAATGAGAACTATTACTAAAAACTCTCATTAAATAAAATGAGAGATTATTATTTCCTTAATAAAACTGTATTTATTAAGGAAAAGTGAACAAGCTCTGCACTGTCAAAATTATATAGTACATAGTACAGTGGTTCTCAACCTTCCTAATGCTGCGATGTATTTTCATTGTTACAAAGGGGTCATGACCTGTGGGTTGAGAACTGCTCCCATTGAGGGTATAATAAGGAAGTTCTACAGGCATTGATAGTTTCTTAGAAACTGGCTACTAATTTCATGAGAAACATGCACATCTCGGTAGTTGGTAACTTCCTTTTGTGTAGAATAGAGATGACTCTAACTAGGCCCTGAATAACAATTTGACTCATGTGCTATCTCTCTGTAATCTACATCCTGTATTTGATGGACCACCAATGAGACTTTTGAAACTTACTGACACTACAGGGAAGCTTCTTTAGGGACTATAGAACAAGTCAGGGACAAGGGACAAGAGGCCACACAGTAGAGGAGTGGTCCAGCATTTTCAGGAGAAGATAATAGTTTGTCATCGCATATGTTTTATTTTACAGTTAACTAATGGTTGCTATCATTGCTGTTGTTTGTTCATTTATTTACCCAGTAAATCATCATATTTGTTATGTTAGCAGCATGAAACTGTTGTACAACAAGAAATATAATAGTAACCAAGATAGGGATAGTGTTTGCTTCCATAGAAATTACAGCATGTCTAAAGAATCTTAAAAACATATATTCCGACTCTTTCAAAGGGTGTTGTTAACATCCAGTTGAACAAGGATGTCACTTCCATCCTATAACCCTTTCAATGGTCCCTGCCTTCTCTTTATAACCAGGTGATGTAGATGCCCTGAAGCAAAGTAAATGTCTCTTGGTCACTGGTGTACCACTCCAACTGTAACTTAGGATCATTTTAGGAGATTGGACCTGGGGATGAGGCATCAGTATACTAACGAGTTGGAGTTGATTCTAATGTATAGCTATGAGAGCAACAGCAGGAAACAGAAACGCAAAGAGAGACAGCAATAACTCTGTAACTCTGGGCTGGTGAATAATGACAACACCAGCCAAAGTGAATGAGAGAAATAACACTGACATTTCACCACATGTCCGCTTCTCTGATGCGGCTTTTACAGAAAACAACTAACTCATCTAGATAGTGATTTCATTTATACTCTAGGGAGAATTTCTTTTTTTTTTTCTTTTTTTTTTATTGAATGGTAACTATGTACATTAATACACTTCTGGGGTACAGTGTGGGGTTTTCACATGCAATCCGAAATACTTCCATCAAAATGATCAACACAGCCTTCATGTCATTTTCTCAGTTATAGTTTTAAAACGTTCTGATTCTACTCTTAGAGAGTTTCACTTGTACCCCTGTAAGAAATACCTCAAAAATGGTCCCT